>JWZX01000255.1:0-12356 GCA_001275005.1 Chrysochromulina tobinii
CCGGCCGCCGCCTGCCGCGCAGCGCCACCGCCCGGTCCCCCGCGCCCGGACCCCGCCGCCGCGCCGCCGGCCCAGTGTACTCGCCTACGTTGGAGGTCACGCGAGTTAGCCGAGTTTTGTCACGGTCGCCAAACAGTTCATACTACATACAGTTCGAACGCGGACGATGCATCTTACTATGACTATGCGTACTTTGTGTTGTATCTCCCGTGTGACCGCGCGCCGGGCGGGATACCTATACGGAGGTCAACGAGGATCGAGGTCCGGGTATACAGTCACGCTAATATGCCCGCGCCTATCGTATACCTCAAGGGGTCGGGCGACAGTAAAAGATGGCGCTGGGTGAGCACTCACACCTCCACCAAGGACCGGGACCAGCCTCGACTCGGCTCTGCCTCTGGCACTCTGCCTCGGTATGGCGCTCTGTCACTCTGCGGCGTGCCTCTCGCGTGGTCTTCGAGCTCGACCCCTCTCATCCGCCCGAGCGGAAATAATCCGATCGAGGATGGCTGGTACTTGGTGGATGCATGGCTCAGCGCTCATCCCAGCGCTCATCCCCGTCACCGCTCGCACGGCTTCACGTGCCACTAACGTGCCACAAGCCGACGCCGCATCATGCACAGCCCTTCTCCCACGAACCGTAGTCGCCTCGGCCATGTGGCCTTTCGTGGCTCTCTCACGCAGCACCCGAAGTCGAGCTTGCCACACGGATTTGCAAGGCTGCTCTCAAACTTGCGGCTCGCCACCGAGGTTCGCGAGGATCATCATCGTCGCAAAGTGCGCTCGCCGCAGCTCGTTGAACTGCCAGTGGCGATCAATGCACAGCTGCAGAAAATCCATGCGCTTGTCCACGAGCGGGTGGGAGATTTCGTCGCCCACCTCGGCGCGCGCCTTCTCCGATGACGTGTCGCCGTGCGCCGTGCGCGCGATGCGTCCCGGTGCGTCCGGCGGAGGCATGAGACGGCGGTCTATCTGATTGAGCGTCGCGATGAGAAAGCGCTTGCGCACCGACTTGGTCTGCTTCTTCATCTGCTCGACGAGCACATGGGACGCCTCGCGCGCGAGGCCGGGCGGCGCGGCGCGCGTGGGCACGGGCGGCGCGGCGCGTGGAGGCTCGAGCATCGTCTTGAGGTGGTCAGGGAAGAAGTCGCCCTCGAAGAGAGGAAAGTCGCGGATCGAAGTGAGGTGCTCAACGTGCGTCTGGATGTCTTCGTACGTTGAGACGATGCCGTCGGTGACAGCATAGTTGAGCATCTTCTCGTACCAGTCGCGCAACTTGGCCATCGACATGGGCCGCGTGCCGTGCCGCGGGTCGATGGGACGCGTGTGGAAGATGTACTCGTCTCCCGCCTGAGGCGGAGCCACCCAGATGTGCGCAAAGTCGAAGCCGCGGTCGCGCGCGCTTCGCAAGTAGCCGTTGGCCATGGCGTGGTAGACGAGCGTTCGCTGCTCCGGCGGCGATGTCTGCAGGTAGCGCACAGAGTCGAGGTACGAGATGTACGCGCGGTTGGTGTTGGGCGCGGGGCACTCGGGCCCGTACTCCTGCACGTACATGGCGAAGAAGCACACGTCGCGACCACCGACCTCCTGAAAGGCGAGCACCACGCGCGACTCGTATGGGAATGCATCGGGGTAGTCGGCGCCGTAGCGTGCCTTCATTGCGCCGAACGCGGGATAGTTGAAGCGCTTCGACGAGACGACGCGTACGGTCAGGCCGTCGACGCTCACGTTGAGCTTCTTCATCGTCTGCGCAACGTACGCTTCGATCGAATCCGAGAGCGGGTGCGTGCGCAGCGCCGAGGCGCGACGATGCTGCAGCGCGAGCAACCGCGTCGCGCTGTCGAGCGGCACGCCTTTCCGATGGCACTCGTTGCAGATGTAGCGCTGCTTGTCTATCTTCCACTCGGCGGGTAGCTGCGCTGGATCGGGGAAGAGGGCACACACATAGTGGAACCAGCGCTCGCACCCACCCTCGCACAAAATGTAGTTGTCGAACGCCTGGTCCTCCTTGGCATTCCACACGCACTTCTCGAACGTCTCGTGGCGCAGCTCGACGTCCTTGAGGTACTCGGGCTGCGTGCCCGCATTCATGTCCGCGTGGCACCCGTGGCACACACGGATGTTGAGGCGCAGTCCGGGGTCACGAAAGTACGTTTGGCCCGACCGAATCTGCTTGTAGCAGCCGGAGCAGCGCAGCAGCGGCGGCTCCATCGGCAGATTGACGTGAAGGCACGTCGAGCAGCAGATCTGCCGTTGCGCGACATCGACGCGTTCCAGCACGGCACCCGAGTGGCATTCCTGGCAAACTGCAGGCAGGTCGCTCGCCTTGGCACGCCACGTGGCATTTTTGGACCCGCCCGTGTCACAGCTGCACACGAGCTGCACATCGCACGTGCCATCTTCGTGCACGGCCGTCACCACGGCTGCGTTCGTCTTCAGCGGCGGCGCGTGAGTCTCGAGGGGATCGAACTCAGTCGGCTTGGGGCCGCTCGCCTGCCTGGACGGGTCGACGATGACATTCATGCCGATGGCGATGCACTCCTCGTTGCGGTCGGTAGGCTCATGCCCGATCGGTATGCTCGCGCTGTGCTCGATGAGCTCGGCCATCTTGCCCTCCTTGGCGAGGTGGTCGAAGCCGACGAGATCGACGTCGCCATCCTTCCACGACCCGTCCGACATGGCATCCGAGGAGCCACCAAAGGTTTGCTCGTCGCTCTCCTCCTTGCGCGCTGACTGGCGCAGCGCGCGGCCGGAGCGGCTGCTCATCGGCGCATTGTGAGGCTCCTTGGGGTTCGCCGAAGGCATCGGCTTGTCGGCATGGCTACGCTTCGCTGGATTGGCTGGATCGCCTCGTTCGATGCGCTGGATCTTGGATGCATGCTCGCCGCCTGAGACATGGGCCTCATCGACGGGCACATGGCCGCACCTTCCGTCGACATTGGCACCTGCGAAGCCGGCGAGCCCGTCGTCATCATCGTCGAGCGCGGCGCTGCTGCCTCCATCGCCCCAGCCAACAAGGTCGTCCATCGGGAGCGCTCGCCTCTCGGGTGCTTGGCGAGGCCGCTTCGAACCTGCAACCTGTCCAGGCACCACCTGCCGGCCGTCTCGCGTGTGATGCTCCGTTGTGAGCAGGTCGTCAAGGTCGTTCATCTCATCGCCGTCCTCGCCTCCAAAGTCGTCAACGGAGTGGCCGCAGAAGCCGCCGAAAAAGCCGCCGCCGTTGAGCGACGCCACCAGACTGTTGCTCGTCATGGGACCAATCGCCATGGGTACAATCGAGCTCGAGGGCTGCGGACTGAATGGAAGAGGCATGGCAGGCGGCATCGAGATGACTCCAGCCCGAGGCTGCGCCTCCAGCTTCAATGCTGGCGCCGGGGCCTTTCCCACAGCAGACCGAGCCCGAATCGCCCCGAGGCCGCTGGCACCCTGTCCTGGAGCAGCAGCGGCGGCCGGCCGCCGCTGCTGCTGCGGCGGCGGCGGCTCCGTCGCCTGCATCCGCTTCTGCAACAAGCCGTTGGGGTACCTCTTCTGGATGTACGAGATGAGCTTGCGGCGATAGTGCTCGCGAAGCTTGACCATCGACTGCCACTTGTTGCAAGTAGGGCAGTCGTTTTGCCCACCTGGCAGGTTGGAGATACTGCACTCCAACGTGTGCTTCTCGACGCGCTCGAGCACCTGCTTCATCACGGAGCACCCTTCGACAGCGCACTGTGGCTGCACACGCCGCACCGAGTACAATTTGCAAACGACAGTGCGTGTGAGATCGTACCACCGTGCGTGCGCGCTAGTGCTCGTGCGCGTGCGGGCGGGCGAGCGATGAATGTCATCGCGCGCGGGTGCGGCGGAACGCACCTTGGGGCACAGCAGCGCATGAATGAGGACCTTAGTCCCAAGGTTGGAACTCTTAGCCTTGGAAGCCGACGACGCGCCAGACCCCTCACCTTGCCATGATGACGCGGCGCTCTGCCCTAGCATGGCAGCAGGGGGAACTGGTGTCCTTCCGGTCAAAGGCACCACCTGATTGTACTCCTGCTTGTACTCTTGCTTGACTGTTTGGGCGCTCGCAGCTGGCGGCGGTGAAGAAGACCGTAAAGATGGTGTCGTTCCGGTCAAAGGTACCACCTGATTGTGCTCCTGCTTGTACTCTTGATTGATTGTTTGGGCGCTCGCAGCTGGCGGCGGTAAAGAAGACCGTAAAGATGGCGCAGCCGGGGCGAATCGCGCGGCTGGGGCGGATGGCGCGGATGGCGCAGCCATCGAGGGGTGAGCACGAGCACGACTCTGCTTTAGACCATTGACGGTGCGGATGAGCACGTCAGCGCCTAGCAACTGGCGCACACGCGAGCAAAACTCTCGCAAATCAATATTCCGACTGCGGAGGCCATCGAGCAGGTGCAGGATTTGCGGGCTCGAGTGGTGGCGCAAGATCTCGTTCGCCAGATCCTCAACAGAGACGGTGGCCATATTCCTTTGACGGCAGCGCCAACACTTGAGCTACGAAGGGCCGGCCACTCTGGAGGCCATTCGTTATCGGAAAAGCGTTGTGGTGGGCAGAGATGGTGGATGGGAGTAGCGACAGAGCGAGAGAGCGCAGTGGGGGCGTCGAGATGTGTCGTGCATCGAGTGAAGCCTGTCGTGTTGTGCGTCGAGGGTTGTGCGCCATGTCGCGAGAGAGCCGTGGTGCAATGCCAGTGGTGCAGTGCCAGTGGTGCAGTGCCGGTGCAGCAGTGCCAGAGATACGGGCTGTGCTATGTGGCGAGGGGCGTGGCTGCACCACCTCGATCGCGGCGTTCGTGTTCCGTAGGTGAAGCTCCTCTCGTCACGCGTCAGCGCTACTCCGAAGATGAGAGAGGCGACATAGTGAATGCCGCAGGGTTTTGACAGTTGTGAGGCCCGGGCTTTCATCAGGGCTTTCAAGAGCCATGTCATCGAGCGTGTGTTGTGTATGCCCACGCCCCTCCACAACATCGTACAATCCTGCGTGCCCTAACAAGAGAGCCCCAACATGCCTCGTGCAGCACAAGGCTGCCTCCTATGGCGTCGCGAAGAGGCCAAGGTGGCGCTGCTTGGTGCTTGTGCCATCCTCGAGACGAGATCTCAGCACACGATATGGGCCCAGGGGGCGAGGGCTGGGGACCCGCTTTTCTTTTCGTCTCTCTATACAAAAACTTGCACCCAGACCCGGCCTCCCACGCAGCCGGGCGAGTCGGCGGCGGGCGCAGCTCCTGCGGCGCACGCCGCAGCCGCGCCGGCATCGGTGCGAGGCAGCAGCCTCTGTGGGTTACGCACACGCACCAGGCGGGGAAGCGACGATGACAGGGCGCGCGGCGCGTGGAGACTAGATGGCGGGGCGCGGCGCGTGAAGACAATCGCGCCATCGTCGCCTCCCCCGGTTCTGCTCGGACGACATCGCCTTGCAATGCGCCGACGCTTCCTTTTGCCACCGTGCCCGTCGGAGCGGCGTTGGAGACGCCGGCGGCATCGAACCTGCGTGCACCGACGCGCCCGATGGCGCG
This sequence comes from Chrysochromulina tobinii, assembly GCA_001275005.1. Lineage (NCBI taxonomy): Eukaryota > Haptophyta > Prymnesiales > Chrysochromulinaceae > Chrysochromulina > Chrysochromulina tobinii. Next base: position 5,517 of record JWZX01000255.1, read on the forward strand.
CGCCCCCGTGGGGAACGCAAAGACGCACTCGACACCGTCGCATTACGACGGAGTCGAGCACAAGTGGTGGCTTCCATCGCCGCCGCCGCCGCCACCGCCTCCTCCGTGGACGTCACGCCGAAGGCCGAGGCACCACATTCGGCGCCGGTTGCGCCGCGCAACGCGCGGCGTCGGCGCTTTCGCCGCCGCACCTGCACAGCACGCGCGCGCGCTCCGCGCCATCGTGCTGCGGGCACGAGCTGGCCAGAGTTTGAGAGTCCGAGCGCAGCTCCTCCGTAGCGCGCGCGCGTCAAGGCGCGCGGCGAAAGGGGCGGGCACGTCGATGGCAAATGGAGAGATGGTTGGGAGCAACGCCGTCCTCCGACGCGCCTGGAGCCGGCCGCAGCGGGGCGCGGAGGCGCGCGCATGCGCGCGTAGCGCAAAAAAAGGTTGCACGGACGGACGCACGAATTAGGAATTCCTAAAGGGGGTCCGAGCCAGTACCCTGAAAGGCTGCTGCGCTCGCCTTTTTCAGGGTCCCCAGGATATATGGCAACCACTTTACGAGACAGAACTTTTCCGCTAAGTTTCCAGTTTGGAGAGGTATTGCCGGTCAGTGGTTCTTTTCCTCCCGCAACGCGGTAGTACTCATCGATGCAGCTCTCACACGAAGTAAGGAGATGCTGCAACTGAGGAACGGCCTCAAAGAGATCCACGGGGCAGGTGGAGGTGCTCATGTGCAAAGGAAGGTCACTCTTGCGAAAAGGTGCTTTGCCTTGTCCAACATCCCATGAGGCCTCGTGGTAAAAGACGATGGGTTTGGGCGAAGTTCTGGAAAAGATCGTTCCAGTGAAGTTGACCGATCGATACGTTCGTAAAGAGCTGATGCTCGTACTCGTGATGATCAGAAGAGGTTCTAAGTAGTGTGCAGCACATGGTTGATTCGAGGCAATCTTTGGCTCGAGGCCGAGTTGTGCTTTGCAAGATGTGGTGACAGCGGAGATGGGGTTGACGTAGGTCCATTCGCCGGTCGCCGAAGATTGGGAAGACTGGGCCACGACGTGCACCGCAGCGAGGAGAAGCGGGCACGTGACGCGCATCGCAGATTGGCAGATATATGGATATCTCCCCCGAAATAGATATCTCTCCGGAGAAAAAAGTTTGCTCGGCCCCTTGAATGACATGACGCATGCGACCCGAACACACACAGTATGGCCCTGACGATCAGAGCGGCGCCGTGTCGGCGCGTATGCTCCGCGTGCCCGGTGCACGCTGCGTTTAACGCTGCGTTCACACTGAACACAACAACACCCCTAACGGCGAGCTTCTACATGTGTAGACCTCAAAACCGAAATAGAAAATCAGAAAGTTCAAGTTCAAGTTCAAGTTCAAGTTCAAGTTCAAGTTCAAGTTCAAGTTCAAGCTCGTGTTCAAGCTCGTGTTCCTTCTGTTGTGTCTCATCCTCTCCGTCGACCCTCACCCCCACACTGCAAGCAGTGTTCCCCACTGCTAGCCTCGAGAGCACGTTCGATAGGCTTCCTTTAGGTTGTCTGTTGTTTATAAGTTGAACTTCGCGCCTTCGAACGATAATCGCGCATTGTCTCGCGACAAGGGAGTCGTGCGTCTTGGTACGTGTGTGACGCGCATCGCAAAATCATTTCGATTCGTCCACCGGCGCAATTTTACATGTACCTGACATGTAATTACAGGTAATGAGGTGCGTTTTATTAGCGTTTTGAACTTTTGACGAAAAGATGTCGAACTCGGAACTGGCGGACGGACAGACAGACAGAAAAGCAAGAAAAGGCTCCACCGGCTAAAACCTATCGAGACGCGCGCGCGACGCTATTTTCGCGCGGGCGGTCGATCTCTGAGGCTTCCCTCCCGGACCCGGTGAGCGGTGTAGTTCCAACGGCGGACGTGGGGAAGACATGGGGGAAGAATAATATGAATTTAACCAGGTCCGGGCTGTGAGCCCTTTTTTCTCACGTACAGCCAGGGTCGTCGCTCCCACGCATTGCTCCCACGAAGAGGCCTCTTGGGAAATTCATTTCCAAAAGATCCGATCGGATTAGTGGCACGAACCACCACGCAACCCCGCGTACCAGTGAACCGTCTACCGCGTGTGTACCCCGGCAACCCCCGGTGTCTTCTAACCCGAGACAATCGATGCATTCGCCAGAACGCCAGGCGCCCGCCGCGGCGCGCCACCCATTTCCAAGTAGAGTAGGTGCTCACCCCCCACCCCCTCTTTTTTGAATCATCTCCGCTGCGTGCGACCACGGGTGAACAGGAGGACGTCCCATCTGTGGTTCGGTGCATGGGGCAGCGCCGGGTACGTGCACAGTTCGGATCCAACCTCGAGCATGAAATTCGGATCCAATCCGCGTCCGAACATTTCGGAGCTGGAGGTGCAGCGCACAGCCATGCCACAGGTAGAGGCGGCAGCCGCCCACGCAAGCCCGCTCGATCCCCTCAAGGCCCCCGGCCGGAGCAGCAGTAAGACCGCATGGCGCGCGGGCACCTCCGGAGGGCAAAGGATGGACGTGGGCACTCTGGCGCGCCCAAACAGGCCCTCCGTATCGGCGACGACCACAACCTCGCCCTCTCCGGTGGGTTCGGACGATATGGAGTTGATGGCCCTGCTGTTGACGAACCCCAAATCAGAGTTGGGTCCGACGAACCCCAAATCGGACGATATGGAGCTGATGGCCCTGCTCGGCGACGCGGAAGCAGGTTGGGCTGTGGGGAAAGGGTCGGCCCACAGGAGCCGCGGCAGCTTGTGCAGTAGACCATTCATCGGCAGCTCGTACGCCGCGAGAGAGAGCACGAACGAGCTGTCCGCCTCGATGCACGAGTACTGGCGAGGGCGTAGAGCCGCGATCAGGTGACGGCCCATCCGGCCACTCCCACACGCGAGCTCGAGGAGGCGAGCTGTGGGGCCGATGCAGCCGTATTTGCGCAGCATGCTCAGGACGAAATGCGCGTCGTCGAGCCCAACAAGCCATGCCCCAGACGCACCTTGGGCGGCTTCGTGGCGATGGGCTGACTGCCGGCAGCGCCAGTCGGCATGCTTGGCATGCGTATCCCACCAAGTCGAGACGGCGCCCACCTCGTCGGAGTCTCGTGCAAAGCCCGCCGCGAGGAGCACGTCACGCAGATGAGCCTCGAAGGCAGAGGCTGTCGACACGTAAGGCCGTTCGAGGTGGAGCGAAGCAGAGCAGCTGAGCCCTGCGTCTTCCGACTCCTGCGGCGCAGCAGCAGCAGCAGCAGGCGCCATCCGAGGCAGTTGCGCCACCAAGTCGAGGGTCGGCTTGGCATTTCGCCAATGGTGCGCCTCGGACTTGCGTGCCCAAACGCCCCAACCTCCGGGCACCAGTCCCTGGTGCATTGTGGGCCGCGAATGGTCGTATGCGGTTGCCATCTTTGGGTCGCTGATCGAGTACACCAAGGTCATCCCGCAGGTGTCGGCCGACTGCCGGATACGCTGCGCTCCTTCCCGCTTGATCAGCGACTTCTCCTTGGCTGTCGGGAGATTTTGTACCTGGACAATGAGTCCGCCGGGCGAGAGCAGCCTCGCCGCGTCGCAGAACAGCCGCTCGAAGGCGGAGCGCGCGATGTACCCCTTGAGGGAGGCAAAGGCGAAGATGAGCTCGAGCCTGCCCGAATGGGGCATGCCGGACGAGACACGCAGGCCGGAGTCGAGCAAGTACCGTGGGCGCTTCGGGAGCAGGTTCTGCATCGGAAGCTCGTAGGCAATCTGGGCTTGTAGTGACCAGGAGTCGGCCTCGATGCAAGAGTAGTGTCCGGGGTGCAGAAAGCGGATCAGGTGGGTTCCCACCCGGCCCGCACCGCAGCCAATCTCCATCACACTGTGCCACGGCTGCAGCCGAAGCGAGCGTGCCAGCCAATGGGCGTCATCCAAGCCGAACCGCCAGCCGATCACCATGCGCTGGTGCATCTCATCTAGCAGATGGCTGTCGACGGCGCTCACCCACGTCGGCTGTGTCGACGGCGGACCGCACTGAGCCTTGGCCCAAGTGCCGATGGTCTGCGAGATGTCGATTCGTGAGAGGCCGTGCCAAGAGATGTTGGCTTCGCGAGCGATGGTAGCGACGGCGCTCCAGCGAGCACGAGCAGAGGTGAACTGCACGGACTGATGGCACCGCGCGAGAGTTCCACTTAGACCAGACAACAGAGAAATGGGCGACACCTCAGCGGCGTGACGGGTGGCTCTCCGACGAGGCCAGAGCGAACTGCGCACTTGATCTCCTCTGTGCGCACTCGAGCTCAACTCCGGCTTGATCTCCTCTGTGCACGCTCTGCGGTGCCGCTGGCAGCAGCCGGAGGCCCATGTGCAGGAGGTGGGAATGACCTCGTTGGACATGCCGTATTTGTGAATGTGCTGAACTTTGGCTGTGAATGGCGAAGGGGGCGGCCGCTGTCGAGGCGACGGCGGCATAACTTTCATGATTGCATGCATATAATTCTTGCTTCCAGAGAAACTCAATGCAACTTCTGGCCGTTTCTGGATTCCCATCTATTGGATAGGAATGCTGTGCTCTTGGCGGACGAGCTTCATACTGCAGTTGTTGCTTCTGGCGGCCAACATATTCCCAAGCCAGGGCTTCGCATCCGTAAAAGGCAACGTAATGGCGGTGGCGGAGCATAAGGCGGCGGCGGAAAAACAAGGCGCCCTGGCAGTCCTTTCTGCGCACCTGTACGCATTCACCTTCGTCCCCGCTGACAACCCCAACGCGTTGACTCAATGGCTGCGACACTACATCCGCGCGATAGGAGTAAGGCCAGCTCATATCGGGATGGCCATCCTCACGGGGCGCCTCATCCAAAGGCTTGAGCCCACAGGAGCGCTCAATTTGACTCTAGCCGCGCTGCACAGTCATGGCGTCAGCCGAGGTCAGGTGAATATCATCCGTGGCGCGAACTATTCCGATCTGCTAAAATTGCAGGTTGTCAACGAGCACATCAGCAAAGTAGTGCAGAGCGATCCGCAGGCGTGGTACATCTTTGCGGATGCAGATGAGCACTTTTACTACGATGGCCCTGCAATGCGCAACCTCACTCAAGCGGTGGCTAAGTACGACTGCTTCTGGGGCCTCTTCTGCGACATGCGATCCGCCGACGGCAACATGAGCGAGATGGTTGTCGACGTGCCGGCTGCAATACAGTACCCTGTCGCGTGCCGCGTGCGCCAGCTCGCGTCGAAAAGCAAGATGCGTTCGAACAAGGTGATACTCACTTCCGCGTCCGGTCGTACCAGACGGGCCTCATTCGCGACTACAGGAGCCCTCATGCCATCACTGAAACTCGCGACCAGGCGTGCCGATTTCGGGATTGGCACGCCAAAGTTCTAGCCGCCAGGAACAGGACTCACACGGCCCAATTTCGGTATCAATGCAGAAGTGATGACCGCCTGCCACACGCGCAGCCACTGCTCCCACCGCCTCAAGATGTGCCGCAGCTCCCCACAGTGTCGGAACCCTCAGCCGGCGCTGCCTCGCCTCCACCTCCCGTAGTGGTGAATCGCAGCACGATCAGCATGCATGCTTCTAATCGCTCCGCCGGGACACAATGCAGGCCGTTCTCGGGAACGGTCCGGCATTACACGATGACATACGCGGCCCTGCTCATGACCAAGGATAAGGCCGATTGGGACCTCGCGCATCCACACGCGACATGGACAGACAACGCGTGTGGCAATCAAGCCCGTGACGGCGTCTGCCGCGACTACCAGATCCTTTACTCGTGGATGCGCCGACAGAATGAGAGTGCATCGCGAACGCGGGAGTCGACCGCTGCAACGGAGCGTACGAAGGAAGACAAGATGTGGTGCCCTGACCTGCCGGTATTTCCGTATTGCTTCACTATGAACGAGGTTAGCGCGCACCACGCCTCTATGTACCATACGGGCTTTTAGCGGCGTAAGGACTTCCGTTCGGTTACCGCGTTACGTTTGAGTTCCGTTTGGTTTGACGTCTTGGTCCTCGTTGCAGGGTATGACGGAAATTTTTCGTGAATATTTTAATCAAATGCTGTTTAAATACGAAACATTCGCACACGCAATCCCGTACGCGCGACGGTCTATGTACGGTAGTAAAATGTCGACTCCATGGTCGACTCCCGAGTGAGTTCGTGGCAGTTTCTTAGAGCATAGAGGCAGCGCACACGTGATCATTCTACACAGAGTAGCGACTAGCGAGATTTTTGTACTTAAACAAGCTAACGAACCAATTGGCGGGACCCCCTGAAGAGTGCGAGGCGCCAGGCGGGGAATCACAGACAGGGGGAGACCGTAACACCACACCGACTAGAAAAGTTTGCTTTTGGTGACCAGACCATACCTATACACGCACGCACCCTAGGGCCTCAACGTGGTGACCCGAACGCGATGGGCGTGTACTACGGTACAGTACAGTCTGCAGTGGTGCACACTAACTAGACCCCCCTTTGTAAGAACCCACACCTCGAACCCCGCTTTCCCGACGGGGGGTGGGTTGGGAGGTTTCGTCTCCTTTGCCTATGGTGCTGTCCACGGACGTCGTGGAGGCCACCCTATTGAGGGGGCGATAGCCCTCCCCCCCCCTTTGGGAGAGGGTTTGATAAGGGTTTGACGTGCGGTCGCGGGCGTGGCTGGCTGGCAGCGGTGGGCGTGGCAGTGGCGGGGCGGGCGGATGTGCGGCGGGCGGATGTGCGGCGGGTGGATGTGCGGCGGTGGCAGCGGCGGGTGGTGGCAGCGGCGGGCAGCGGCGGGTACTGGCGGGTAACAAGGAGATCGAGCTCGATGGATCGTCTCGTCGAGTGCCGCGACGAGGGCGCGCGCGCCAATGGCCAGGGCGCGCG
>JWZX01000257.1:0-10636 GCA_001275005.1 Chrysochromulina tobinii
CGGGAAGGAAATCCATGCTGAGTTCCCGGGCGTTGCTGAATGAATGGCATCATGCTGATGCTGTGGGACTCTGTACGCTCCTGGCGCGGATCCATCGCCCACTTCGTAAGCACGCACAGGCCAACATGATGCGCGTCGCGTCAACGCTCACCGTACAACCAACCGCATGAGGACAACCATACAGCTGCGTTCAACACTACCGTTGCATACGTTGCCAACCATAACTACTACATCCAATACCGTGGCGTACTAGGCCAACCATTTCTACTACGTTCAATGAATTACCGGCGTACTAGGCCAACCATTACTACTACGTTCAACTACGTGGCTACTAGGCCAACCATTCTACTACGTTCGACTTTACCGTGGCGTACTAGGCCAACCATAAAATCACCATACATCACTACCATTGACGACCGTTCCTTACGACACGTATGAGCTTGTGATCTTCACATCAAATGTATGATCATTAAGAGCATCCAAACGTAAACTGATTACATGACTGACAAACACTGTTTTTATTCACTCACTTAGAGCGTAACCGTAAGACGGGACGCTCGGAACAGCCGAGAGCCGAGCCGTGTACCGCGCCCGCCCGCGCATCGTCCGTCCGCTCCCCCCTACGCCGCGCTGCGGTGCTCACGTCGGCTTTGTGGTTAATGGCAATCCTTCCCTCTATGTCTTTCGACTTTTCCCTTTTTTACATTTTAGCCGAGCATGAGCGCGATGCCGTTTGCCGTGCGCAAGGTCGACATGAAGGTCGAAGGTGCCACGCGACGCGGCTGGCGCGTGGCGGCACGCTCATCGCCCGAATCGGGCGGGGCAATCAAATGGCAATGCGACTTGCAATTCGGTGAGCCGAATTGTGTCAGATGTGAGTTGAGTTCGGTACGGGGAAACCACATCAATTTGGCGCTACAACTTGCAGGCATTCGCGGCGAGCGAGCGCGCGCGCGCGGCACCTATTGCACCAGCCCCTTCAGCCATCGGCGGCTGCCCCTAAAGCCTGCCGAATCAGGGACCTCTCTGCTTGGTGCGATGCCCTGAAGTGATCCATGCACCCAGCGCCCCATGCCCCGCCCCCCACCATGTGCCCCGCCTCGCACCATGCCCGCCCGCGCCCGAGGAAGCTGTGGGGAATCTCGCTCATTTCGTTCCCCACAGCCGCCCCCGCCCGAGGAAGCCTGATGAGGCAGCCCATGAACAGTTGGAGCTCGAGCCGCCCTGCGCGCGCATGCGTGTGGGTACATGCGCGCGGCCGCACAACGGCCGCAGCCTGCAACCCGTCTCTCTCAACGAGGTGCCCAGCTTACAAACCGTCGATCCATCCGCCCCTCCCTCGCCCCCCCGCCCCATTCTCTCGAGCCGTCGATCCATCCGTCCCTCCCACAACGACACCGCATCGGGATAGCACAAGGCCAGCGAGCATGGCCAGTCGCGCCGTAGTGAGCACGGTCTGTCGCGCCATAGTGAGCACGGCCTGTCGCGCCGTGCGTTTTCCACAGCCCCGCCGCGCCGTCAGCGCGCCCATCACAGCGAGTCCACGTCACTTCCTCACAGTGCGCCCATCACAGCGCGCCCATCACAATGTGCCCATCACAGCGCGCCCATCACAGCGCACCCATCACAGCGCGCCCATCACAGCGCGCCCATCACAGCGCGCCCATCACAGCGAGTCCACGTCACTTCCTCACGCGTCCGCCTCCACCAGCTGCCAGCCATCCTCATCGACCATTTCGTCCTCACCCTCCTCCTCGCCATTCGGTTCGCCGAGGGCCTCTGTTTCGAGGGCCTCGAAGGCGTGAATATGCGCCTCGATGTCGCTCGCGTCGATCATCTCGAGCAGGCCGAGAGCGTCCGCCTCCTCCGCATTTGGCGAGCTCGGCCCCTCTCCCTGGATTGCCTCCTCCGCTGCCTCTCCCGCCTCCTCCGCCTCCTCCTCCGCCGCCGCCGCCTCCTGCTCCGCCTCCTCCTCCTCCGGCGCCGCCGCCTCCTCCGCCTCCTCCTCCGCCTCATCCGCCGCCGCCGCCACCTCCTCCAGGAGCGCTACCGTCTTTGTAAACGCCGTCCCGAGCACCTCAGCGGCCACGGCATGCGCCAGCTCGGCTACGAACGACGACATTGCTGCCTCCTCCGCCCGCGGCGGCAGCCTCTCGCACGCTTGCACGCCCGCCTCGGCCTGTGCCACTGCCGCCGCGGCCAACTCGGCCGCCAGCTCATCGGCACCGGCATCCTCCAAGTAGAGCATCGGGATGGCAAGAATCTCGGCAAGAATCTCCGGAGCGGGCAAGGCAGCACATTCAGGCGATTCCATACCGAAGTGAGATGGGTCTTCGAGCGAGAGGGACCAGTCGCTGATCGGCTTGATGGCGCCAAGCTTCGGGCTTAACAGGGGGCTCGTCTGGGATGCCACCAGCCCAAACGGCGGCCTGCTGACAGCCATGGGCTCGCCCACGACGGCGTTTTCGCCCACGACGGCGCGCTCGCCCTTGCGGCGCTCGCCCTCGCGCCACTCGAGCTCGACTTCCTCATTCTGCTTCTGGATGCGCCTCCACAGGTCCGTGGACGCGGCGGCGGCGGAGATCGCCTCGTCCACCAGCTGCAAGGCAGACGCTCTCGCGATCACATCGTTGAGGAAGTCGTCCACCATTTCCTCAGTTGCTTGCCGTTGTTCCTCGAGCTGCTTGTCCTTGAGCCTTGTCAGAAGGCGCTCCGCCTGAGCACACAGGTCACGCACCGCAGCCTGAGCAGCCGCCTTCTCGGCCGCCGCCTCTTCGGCCGCCGCCTTCTCGGCAGCCTCCTCTGCGACGCTCGCCATGGCCAGTGTGAGTGTGCTTGCCTCAAACTCCGCAAGCAGGTCCAAATTAGGCAGGTCGTTCAGGGTGTCTTCCACGAGGGTCTCGGCTACCCCAGCCGAAGCTGCGGCGGAGCGGAATCTCGCGCAATCTCGGAGCGTAATCTCGGGGCGTAGTCTCGCGCAGGCGCTCTCATAGGCTGCGGCGGATGCGTCGAGAGCGCCCTTCTCAGACAACCGGTACGACGCTCGGGCGAGGGCCGCGGTGACGGCGGCCTCGTCGTAGCGGTCGCGTGATGGCGCCGCCTCTGCCGCCGCCTCAACCCCCGCCTCTGCCGCCGTCTCCGCCCCCGCCTCTGCCTCCGCCTCTGCCTCCGCCGCCGCCCCCTCCTCCTCATTCTCGGCCGCCCCTCGAGCGAGAGTGGCGGCGATCGCCTCAGCGACGACAAGGGAGGCCGCCCACGCCGCCACCCTCCCGTGAGCGACACTTGCCGTGAGCGCGAGCGCCGAGTCGGTCGCCTCCTCCTCCACTTCCTCCTCCATCTCCTCGTACACGTCCAGTTCCAGTTCCTCCTTGATCTCCTCCTCCTCAGCCTCCTCCCTCGCCCGACACGGCACCTCCTCATCCTCCTCCTCGTTGTTGTCCTCGGCAGCCGCCTCCGATCCTGCCACCCTCACAGCCGCCTCTCTCTTCACAGCCGCCTCTCTCTTCACAGCCGCCTCTCTCTTCACAGCCTCCTCTCTCTTCACAGCCGCCTTCGCAGCCTCCTCTCGAACGATCTGCCCAAACTCGACCGCCTGAAATTGCATCTCGAGCTGCCCAAACTCGACCGCCTGAGCCAGCTGCCGAAATTGCATCTCGAGCTGCCGAGGGTGCATCTCGAGCTGCCGAGATTGAATCTCGAGCTGCCAAGGGTGAATCTCGAGCTGCCGAGGGTGCATCTCGAGCTGCCGAGAGTGCATCTCAAGCTGCCGAGAGTGCATCTCGAGCTGCTCGCAACGCCGGCCGAGGGCCGCATTCTGATCGAAGAGTCCCTCGTGCAGGCCCTCGCACATGAGCACATGCGCCTGCAGCTCGTGGCTCCGCTGCTCGAGATTGTGGTTACGCTCCTCGAGCATGCAAGCCCGCAAACCAAGGGCGTGGTTACACTCCTCGAGCTTGTGGTTACGTTCCACGAGATTGTGATTACGCTCCTCGAGCTCCGCATTGCGCTCCTCCACGAGATTGTGGTTACGCTCCACGAGATGCGTGCGTAGCTCGAGCGCGTGGTAGCCTTGCTCGAGAGCGCTGTAGCGCAGCTCGAGGGCCTGGTGACGCTGCTCGACCGACCGATTGTGCGCCTCGAGCCGACGGTTACGCGCGCCGAGCGCCTCGCACCGGTCCATGAGCGCCGTCTCGGGCGTGTGCTCCTGCTCGGCAGCCTCCTCAGCGCACGCGCATCGGTTGAGCGCCGTCTCGAGCGCGTGCTCCTGCTCAGCAGCCTGCTCGGCGCACGCGCATCGGAGCTCGGCCGCCGCCTCGGCCGCCTCGTCGGCCGCCTCGGCCTTGGCCTCAGCCTTCGCCTCAGCCGCCGCCAGCTGCGCACTCAGGGCGATCCGTGCCGCACGCCCCGCCACTTCCGCCGCAAGCACCTCCTGCCGATGCATGCGAAGCGCCTCCTCGGTCTCACGGAGCTGTCTGGTCAGCTCCGCCTTGTGAGCTTCGAGCATCGTCGTTGCGCCCTCGGCTCGCCTCAAGTGAGCTTGTAGCTTGAGGCAACGCCGCTCAGAGCTAAAGAGCTGCTGCTCTAGCTCCTTCACGCGCTCGAAGAGCTCCGCCTCCGCCTCTGGCACCTTCGCCTCCGGCCCCGCCAGCTCTGGCCCCAGGGTCGGAGGCCGCGGCAGCACGACCGGCGACGGCAGGCCAGCGACAGCCGGCGTGTCCGTTGGCGACCGGGCCGCTGGTGGCTTGGCGGCCTTTATAGGCTCGACCAGCGCTGGTGGTCGTTGCGCGACCGGCGCCGGCAGAGCAGCGACTGCCGGAGAGTCCATCGGCGAGCGGGCCGCTAGTGGTTTGGCGCCTTTCATGGGCTCTGCCAGCGTCTCGTCAGCTTCGTCAGAGCGGGCCGCTAGTGGTTTGGCGCCCTTCATGGGCTCTGCCAGCGTCTCCTCAGCGCCCGGCTCGGGTTTCGTCAGCTTCGTCAGCTTCGTCAGCTCCGCAGCGCCCGGCTTGGGCGCATGCATCAGCATCAGGGGCACGTCGAGGGCGCATTCGTACAAGGGCGTGGGCATGCCGGTGTACGGGTTCACCTGCACGGCGCGCTTGCAACCGCCAGCCGCCGCCTGCAGGACAATACGTGTCTGGAGCACCGACGGACTCACAGGTGCCTCTGGCGTCGTCTGCGCTGCCACGACCGTGGCGACCATCGGCGTGGGATACCAGCGCGTTGGCTCCGTCGTCTGCGTCGCAATGGCGTGGCTGACGGGCAGCGGCGGCAGTGGCGGCAGTGGCGGCAGCGCGCTCGGCGCCTCAATGTCGGGTTTAGCGTTGTCGACGTCGTACATGCCCGCTTCGATGGCATCCCCGTGCTTTTTCCAGTCCTTGCCTTCCTCATCCTCACCTTCAGGGTCGTCGGGCCTCGTGCCCACGGCGGGGGAGATGTGCACCGCAAAGGATGCGTCGAGTCGGCGTGTGATGGTGGTCTGGAAATAGGATTGAGAAGATGAGGACATCGCCGCCGCGCGCGCCGCCGGGGTCGCCTTTTCCTTGCGCGTCTTCGCCACATCGTCGATAGCCTTATCCACCATGCTTTTGACCCAGTCAAAGTACTCCTGGTCGAGGTTGGCAGGCATGCGGCCCTCCTCGATGGCTTCGAGCAGCGGTATTGAGCGAGCCTCACTGGTGGCGGCGCGCCACTCGGTGAAGATAGGGCGGAGAGACTGCGCGCGCGTGGGAAAACAAATCGCGCGAGCGCGAGGGCATCGCGATCCGTCCGTCCTAAAATGATTTCGTCAATCCCATGCACACTCTTCACACATCAGCCGACGTTCCGCGTTTTTTCGTGTTCACTTCGTGAATTGCCTGACACACTTTCCGACGCATAGACGACACGTACAGATTCGACTGACTGACTGACTGACTCATGTACTGCAGACCCCCACATAGCCCCACTCATGAGCCATCTGCTCGCCCGTGCTCCGCGCCTCCACCGTACCAATCGTGTGTGTCGACTGGTGCTCGAGTCACGTGCTGGACCCCGTGGGTCGCCAATGGGCTAGCCAGGTGCCCAGTGTAGTCTCGCCGACACACAACAACTTTTTCCGTGTGGCCCACACACGGTAGATATCGATGATTCCGTCGGCAGGCTCGGGGGGGTCGACATTGTTGCAGATCCATTGTCCTACGAGCGCAGCTTGCTCCGCCGCCGGCGTGTCCTGCAAATCACACGTTGCTCTGGTTGCTTTGACTGTGGCGTACGGCATCTGCGTCAGCAACTGCTTCAGCGTCGTAGGGATGGCGTCAGCGCCACCGCCAATGTGGTGGATCTCGGCGTATTGGCCGGCGCCGAGGATGGCTTTGAACTGCCCGAGAGCACGGAGGGACGCAGCTGCATTGAGGTGCGCGGCATTCATCGAGTCGAGGAAAGTGCCCGTCTGCGGCGGCGCTGGAAAGTAGATGACATCTGCCGCTCCGAGGACTCGCTCGTGCGCCGGCAGTCGAGCGACTGCTTCGGCGAAGTCGATTAGGAAGCAGGCTGCGCGCGTCTCGATGGCACCGCCGTGGCGTGCTCCTTTCTTGAGCCCTCCCTCCTCGCACGCTTTGCGAAGCAAGCCACCGAAGAACTCGAGTCGGACCATGAAGTGAGCAGAGCCGTCCGCGAGCGCGGCGTCCGCCGTGACGCCCGACAGCAGCGTAAGCCAGTCAACGAGGAGCTGGTGGATGGCGTGGTGCTCTGAAGGTTCCAGGCCGAGGGCCTCGACCAGAATGTGGACCGGCTGGAACCCATGTTGGAATAGCCCAGCCGATCGCTCGATGATTTCAGCGTCGCCCGCAGGGTTTCCAACGTACTCGAGATGGTACGTCCTCAAGTCCGAAGACGAGATGGTTTCAGCGCCGAGTGCGTGTGCGTGTGCCATTCTAGGTGACACTAGGGCCCGTGGAAGAGGCGCGCACGCGAGCCCTCCTCGTGTGCAGTCGGGAGCGCGCACGACAGTCCACGCTCGAAACTTGTACGCTCTTTTTGTGGGTCGTCGCGCGGCGCGGCGCGCGCGCATACGAGGCCCATCCAGCATCCAAAACTTATACTCTCCGTGTGATGTCGAGCTTTTCATTTGCGTTATTGAACGCGCCGCGGTGTGGATGCTTTCGCCGTTGGCTGATTACGGGGTCGACCCTGTCCACGCGCCCGCCGAACTTCTTCGCCCTCGTCATGCCACCGCTCGATCAAATTACAATTTCTTCACCAGGCGCCCGCGCCCACCAGTCCCTACCACCGGGCCTGCCCGTCGCCAACCAAGTCGCATCGTCTGCGATCACAACTGGCCCTGCCCCACGTGGCCAGCTCGCAACAGGCGCGAGCACATTCACGTCGCCGGATCTTATGAGGGTGGAAGCTCACCACCGCAACAATGACACCATCCCTCTCCTCACCACCATGCCGGTGCCGGCAAACTGGTCGTCGATCCAATTTGTGCATTCGATCAACATCATTCCGCATCAGCGTGAAGGAGGCAATGCTGAACACAATCCGTTCGTTCTACCCATCGCCGCCGGCCTGGCCACTGCGACGAACCTCGCCGGCCTGCTGCGCCGTGAAATTCTCTACCCGTACTGCGCCCACCGCGTGGGCGTCTCCGTGAACAGCCTCGCTGCCGACGACATGTTCTCCAAGATCTTCCCCAGCGGGCAATCGGCGTTCATTGCTGCGAAAGACCGCGGCAAACCGACGGGCCTCTTCATCGTGCAGATCGCGCCCGGGTACGTCCAAGAGATCGCCTTGTTCCTCTCGCGGCACGCACTCGGCTTCCTTGTCACGGTCGACCAGGGCGAATTCGCCACCTCCTACAACAAGGCGGTAGCCATCGAGCGCAAGATCATGGGCCAGGACGTGTCAGTTGCCGAGGTGGCGCGCGCCATCTACAAGATGACGGGCTTCGTTGCCACCGTCCTTTACGACCGCAATTACTTCGACCACCACATCTTCGCGTTCGAGGTCGATCAGCTTGCACATCGCGTCTACATCCGGTGCAACGGCGGCGAGGACTCGATCATGCTGGCCGGCGTCGCAAGGCCCATCTTCGACTACGGGCAAAGGGTGGTCCGCCACAAGTTCTCCATCGCGGGCCCGGGCGGGATCGGCTACTTCGACGAGCACGTCAAACAGCAGATTGCGAATCGCATCTGCTGCAATCCGAACACGATTGACGCCAAGATATCCGACGTGGCCCTACCCGGAGCCAATCTCTTTGACATCGAGGTCGACTTCTCCCAGCTGACACTCCACCAGCTCGCCATCATCATCGGCCAGGGCTGCGTTCGTATCCCGTACAGGGACCTTCCCCACCTCTCCACCATCCTGACGGTCACGCAGGATGCAAACCAGATGCAACTGCTCCAAAACTTTCAGATGCTCAGACCCGTCCGCGACGCCTCAGCCGCAGCGGAGATCGGCGGGGCGCCGTTACAGATCGCGGCGAACACCACTACCCGTGCTATGCTTCGCCTCGCCATCGACGACGAGGTTGCCCTCCTGCAGCATGCTGCTCGCCCGGCGCAATCGAGCGTGACGGGGCCGCCGCCGCCGACCGCTCCGCTCCCGCTCCATGCGGTGGCGCCCGCGACCCCGCTCGCACCGCCTGCGCCGCGCAGGCTGGCGCAGACCCCGCCCGGCTTATCGACACACGTCCGTGCCGTCGATGCGCCTCGGACCCCGGATCAGGTTCTTACGGCGGCCGCCCAGGTCTCGATCAACGCCCACGTACTCCTTGGTGCCCTGAAGCACGCGACCACGGACCCCCTATCCACGGAAGACGACCGCGCCGCCGCGAGCGTGGCCTTCGCACAACAGTTCATGGCCTACGAAGCGGCTACTGCCGAGTACCAGCGGGTGGCGCTCCTCTCTCCCACCGAGCGTGACGCCGAAGAGCTTCAGCGGCTCGCAGCAGTTGCCGCCCCGATGGCTCTCTCCACCCCGCCGCCAACCCCGCCGCCACCGACGGCCACCGTCCCGCCGGTGCCTCTCATCTCTACCCCCCCGCTCCAGCTGCCGAGCTCGGAAGGTACGATGCCCTCCCCCCCTTCTCCTCTCCCATCCCTCCCTCTCACTACACCCGGCTTCGTTCTCTCTACGCAGGGTCATCCGCGTGAGGGCGGAGCGGGCGACGCGGCTCTCGATGAGAGCTGCAAGGGTAGCAGTCTCGCATGCGAGCCGGTGCGAGAGCAGAGAGAGGAGGAGGAGAGAGAGAGAGGAGAGGGAGTCGAGACTGAGGCACTGCACTTTGCCCCGGAGGCACAGACGAAGCCGGAGGACAGCGGACCTGGGGGAGGCTCTGCAGCGGGGGAAGAGGCCGAATCGTCGCCGTACGCCGATGTAGGTGGCGGTGCAGAGGAGGAGAACGGCGGCGAGTTACCGCACATCGATGACGCTGTGAGAAACGACAGGCCAGGTGGGCAGTATGAGGAGGTATGGTTTGACGTATACGAGAGAGAATGGAATGAGAGTCGGCGCATGGTCACATATATCGGCCGGGTGTACGCATCCTGTGCCTCCCGCGTCCGACGTAAGCCCGCCTCCCGCGCCAGCCCCGCCGCCGCCCTGGCCGCCGCGCTTGCTGTCACTCCAGCCCTCGTCCCTGACGTCAGATCGGCTGCTACTCATGCCCCCGCCGCTCGAGCCTCTGCCGCCTCCGCCTCCGCCCCTGCCCTCACCGCCCCAGCCATCGGCTCGACCGCTGCTACCGTCCCCCTCGCCGTCGCCCCTGCATCCTCCGCCTCCGCCACCGCCGCCCACGACGACGCCACCCCCGCCCTCGTCACCGCTGCCCGAGCTGCAGCCACACCTCCGGCTCCTACCGCCTCCACCGCCGCCGCCCTCGCCCCCCCTGCCGCCGACATCGCCGCCCACGACGGCGCCGCCCACGACGGCGCCGCCTCCACTCTCGCCACTGCCGTCCGAGCTGCCGCTGCACCCTCCGCGCCTGCCCCCTCGACCGCCGCCCTCGCCTCTCCTTCCCTCGCACCCGCTGCCCTCGCCGACGTCGTCCTCACCGCCGCCGCCCTCGCCCCCCCTGCCGCCGTCATCGTCGCTTATGACGGCACCGCCCACGACAGCGCCGCCTCCACCCTCGCCACTGACGTCCGAGCTGCCGCTGCACCCTCCGCGACTGCCTCCGCGACCGCCGCATTCACCCCTCCTCCCATTGCCACAATCCATCTAGAACCCGCTGCCTCTGCCGACGTCGCCCCCACCTTCGCCGCCCTTGCATCCACCGCCACCGCCACTGTCGCCCGCGATGCCGCCCCCTCCGCCCTCGTCACCACCGCCCGAGCCGCAACCACACTTCCTGCTACTACCGCCTTCACCGCCCCCTCTCTCGCCTCTTCTCCCCCCGCTGCCGCCTCCCTCGCACCCACCGCCCACGCCGACGTCGCCTTCGCCGTCGCCGCCCTCGCCCTCCCCGCCGCCGTCATCGCCTCCCGCGACGACGCCGCCTCCGCCTTCGTTACTGTCGCCCGCGCCGCTGCCCTCTTCCCCCCCCACGCCGCCTCCCCCCTCACTGCCACCCCCATCGCCCCCGCCGCCAACGCCACCGCCACCGTCGACACTGCCCTCACCCCCGCCGCCGCCGCCGCCGCCCTCGCAG
>JWZX01000259.1:0-16314 GCA_001275005.1 Chrysochromulina tobinii
GGCTGCCGCCGCCGCCGCCGCCGCTGCCGCTGCCGCCGCCTCCGCCTCCGCCGCCGCCGCCGCCGCCGCCGCCGCGCCAGCCATTGGTCGCCGCACTCTTCGCTGCGCTCGCCGCCTCCTGTGCCGAAGCTGCCGCCCTGTGCGGCAAGTCGACCGCCATACGGAGCGCCTCGACCCAGCTGGCGGCGCCGGCCGCATCGCTGTCGCGCAACTCATAGATGCGATCATAGATGCGCACGTCGCCCTTGATGCGCTCGGCGCTTTCGCGTTGCGCCACCGGGATGAAGATGGTCGCGGGCACCTCTGATGGCATGAGGCTGCGTGCCATCGTCTGCATGTCCTTGGAGTCCGTGGGCAACTCGGACGCGCGGTATACACCGATCACGTCTTCGATCGGGATCATGCCCTTGCAACGCGACGACGCCTCGCCGCTGCGGCCCGCTGCGATGCCCTTCCGCGTCGCTCGGCAGATAGTAGAGCAGCGCGTCGGCGCGGAGGATGAACACGCGCTCTTGCATCTTCTTTCCGCCAAAGAGGGTCGACTGGGGCGAGCGCTTCAGCAGCTTGCCCTCCTTGATGGTCGCCATGGTCGCGGCACGGCCCACTGGAAGCACCCCGCAACACTCGATTGTACTCAATGCGCTCGGCCCTCGACTCGGCCCGCCACCACCCTTGCGCGTGGGCGCCGTGTCGGGCGACCCATAGGGCTGCCGCTCCACCACCGTTGCACTCGGCCCACCGCTCCCTTTGCGTATGAGCATCATCTCGGTGAGCTCGCTCGTGATCTGTGACGAAACCAACTTGCCAAGCATGCGGAGCCAACGGGCGCGCGCCTCCCTATCCTCGGCCACGAGCTCGCACGGCGGTGAAGCCGGACCGAAGCGCACGTGGAAGGCCACGTCGGACGCTGCCACGCTCGAAGAAAACCGTCCAAAGTCAGTGGCAATCCGTGGCCATCCGTGACAATCAGCGGCAATCAGCGGCAATCAGCGGCAATCAGCGGCAACCACCTGCGACGCTCGAAGGCGCCGCCTCCATCGAAGTCAGGTTCGTCAGCCCGACGCACTCGATCGCCTCCGAAGGTGCGGCGTAGTAGAGGAGACGCTCACCCGCTGCATCTAGCTGGCACCAGCGCCGCTTGAACGACGTGTTCAAAGCGCCGCGCTTCTCGAGCCACCCCAGTTTGAGCCCCTCGCGACGGCGCAGCGCGCGCAGCCAGCGCGCCTGCTCGTCCGCGTCGGGCGCGCGCAGCGTGTAGCAGCGTGATGCCAGGGGCGTGGCCACCACGAGCAGGAGCGTCCGCTCATCCTCGACACCCACCGTTGTGCCCGAGAGCGAGATCACGCCGCGCGGCTGTGTCGTGCTTGGCGCGAAGCTGAGCAGCCGCGTGCCCTCGAGCACGTGCCATCGCAAGACGCGCTCGTCGGCCCGCGCGAGCATGCCCGCCATGTCACTTCGGCGCAACCGCAACGCGCCGCACTCGACGCACGACGACTTGCTCAGCAGCATCTCCGCCTCGGGCTGCGCTGTGGTGAAGATGGTCTCGTCCTCGTCGGAGCTGTCCTCGTCGAGATTGCCGCCAGCGCGCGGCCGGTTGACAACGTTCAAGTCGGATTCCGAGGCTCTCGCAGATGCCCAGCCGCTCTCGCCGAACGAGTCACCGGACGCCGACGAAGAGGCCATGTGGCCAATGCCAAAAATGGATTGCAGCACTTCGTCGTCGATAAGTTCACGTCCTCCACACCGCTATAAACTATAAAATCTTTGGTAGTACCGCCCGCCCGGGGGACGGTCTCATCGACAAGACAAAATATCTGAAGGTAAGCGGAGTAAACTGTACAGCCAGCACAGGAGCGGGAATAACAACAGACTGACAATTGCAGACTGAGAGACGTCGGCGGCACCACTCACAAACAGACACAGAGTCGGGGCACGGTAAACCATGCACTACACAGTCCCATGTCCACACTTTCTTGTTCACCTGTACACACGATGGTTGCAGCCTACAGAGCATGCATCGTCGTCCACGGCGGTTACAGCATGCCATCGTCGTCTGCGTCCGTGTGTCGACGCGAGAAGTCATTGGCACGGAGTGGCTGGGCTTGCCGCCGGTCCTGCGCAGGGGATGGGCGAGTGGGTAGTGGCACGGGAGTGGGAAGCGGGCGGGGTGGCAGGCGAGGAGTCGGGCGTGCGGGCGAGTGTGACGGCGTCCTGACGCGACGAGCGAGTACAACGCGCGGGTGTAGGCATGGGCACTCACCCGTCCTCCTGCCGAGGCGACTGCTGAGGAAACCCTGCTCATCAAATTGATCCCATCTGAGTCGGGCTGCGCACGCATCCCGCGTGTCGTGCCGCCGCGGCCTTGCGCGCGGTACGAGCGATACACGAAGAAGCCCAAGACGCCGAGCAGCATGAGCGGCACGAGCGCACCCAAACCGTCGTTGTTGCTTTTTGGGATTGGCTCCTCCTCGGTGACCGGCATGCACCACGGAGAGTTAGCGTCGAATTCCCCGTTGCTGGGGCATGGTGCCCCGGGGGGCCCAACAGACCCCGGCGGCGGTGGCGACGGGCTCGGCGGCGGCGGCGGGTATGGGATTCGTCGTGGCGGTGGTGGCGGCGGGAACGGTAAAGATGGTGGCGGCGGTGGCGGCGAGGGCGATGAAGATGGCGGCGGCGGCGGTGGTGGGAACGGTGCAGGTGGCGGACTGAGAGGCGGATAGCAATCAGGAGGTGAGGCCGCTAGAAGGGTTGACGGCGGCGGAGGACTGGGGTCCGGTGGGGCAGGTGGGTAATACGCGGCATGCACCGTGTGCACTGCAAGGCACAATACGACCACGGCGTGCCGCATTTTCGTCGTCGATCGACGCGTTGAATTGCAGCTGTGAATTGGCTGTGAATTATTACTTCGGATGACAGCGGCGTGAATATTACGTGGCATTACGTGAGCTTTCATTAATACAGCTGCTGTTCAACACAACGCGCAAAACCTCCGGAACTCCAAGCACGGGAGCCTCGCATGGACGGAGCCGGAGGCATCGCATGGCCGTGATGATCGCCTGATGGTGATGTGCCCGAAACGATGCGTTTTGAGTTCGAGTTGTCAGATATACGCGTGTGCGACTGGCCGCAAGTACGTACTAGAGTAACTTACTCTTACATGTCAGTCCCATGTTTTTCCTACGTTTCCACTGCTTTCCTGCGGTGTGTATACACTCACGATGAACGTGACGGATCTGAGGGCGGTCTCTCTCGTCCCTTGACACTGGATCAAGGCGCGAGAGTACTGATGGCACGGTGCATGCCGCGGAGCTCCTCAGACAGCTGCTGCTGGAAGTTTTGTTGGTTGATCGGCACTCGGCCCGCGGCGCCCCCAAGGCGCGGCGGCGAGGGGGACGGCCTCTGATTCTGTCGTTGCATTTCTCGAGCCACCTCCCGCCGGATTTGGGAGGCGAGAGGACGCAGCGGGTCGGCTGGTGGCAGCAGCGGCCCAGCTGGTGACTGTGCCCCAGGTTGCTGCAAAACCGTCACGAACGGCTCCGTTGTCGACTCCGTTGCGGGTAACAAGACCGTGGGCGGCTGGCCGGCCAGCTGAGCCGCTCTTGAAGGCGACACTTCGCGACGCTGCGCGGGCGTTCGCCGTGCCGGCGGTGCCGGCGGTGCGGGCGGTGCGGACGGTGCGGACGGTGCGGGCGGTGCGGGCGGTGCGGGCGGTGTAGACGCTTCAGGTGATGTTGTTGTTGGCGGCGGCAGCGGCGGATCAGCACTGACTACAGGTGTCAGATGCGCATCAGCTGCAACGACGTTATTGCCAGTGGTGATGGCGGCGAAGCCATCACCAGGAGACAAAGGACGACCTATTGGTCTGCCGTGAACCAAGGGTGTGTATCTTAGAGATGCACTTGGTGCGTAAATTGCTCCTGCGACGAGGGGTTGGACCATCGCCGTGCGCACCTCGGCTACCTGAGGCGTTCCTAATGAGAGTGGGGCTCCAGCAGCCATGCGGACAACGAAGGACGGGTGGCTCGCCCTGGCCTCCATGCCCACGATTGGTGGCCCTCGTATCGCTTGCCGTGCGAGAGCTGGCACCGCACTGTCTGCTGGCGCTCGCGACCGAGTAGCGATGCTTGCAGATGATGCCGAGAGCCGAGTCGCCTCGCCAACCGTTGTTGGAGGCTCGTCGACCTTGGCCTCCTCGATGACAGCAAGGCTGGGCGTCGACAGCTTGCTTGGCTTTATGGGCGCACGCTGCAGCACGTCGCGCATCTCCTTCTCAAGGCGCGCGTACTCTGCCACGACTGCGGGCGCGCGCCGCTCGGCCACATCCTTCGGCTGTTGCGCCTCGGTCGCCTTAGCAGCAACGCCACGATTGCCGAGCTTCAACGGGGAGGCGCCCAGGCGCGTTGGAGGCCCGGCAGCATGACCACTCGAGCTCAATGCGTGGCTCGCGGGAGCAGCTGTCGCAGGCGCCGCAGCAGGCGCGGAAGCCATTCGGCTGTCGCGCTCCGCCAGCTCTGCATCTGCATGGGTGCCAGTCTGTGACCAGAGGTCGACTCCGTCCCGCCGCGGCGCGCTGCTCTTGCTCGGCGCGTGGCCGCTGCCTCGTCTTGGCATGCTCAGTGCAGGCACCTCGATCGGCGAGGTTGCTCGAGGCGGAATTGGCGACGATTGAAGCGGCAACGTTGCTCGAGGCGGCGCCGACTCGCTCCGACTAGATGCACTGCCTGATTGGACACGTGACCGAGTACCGAAGAGCTTTCCGGCGGGCGCCGAGAGCCGAGCCGCCTCGCCAGCCATCGTTGGCGATTTGTCGACCTTGGCCTCCGTGATGACAGCAAGGCTGGGCGGCAACTGTTTCTTGAGCTTCTCGTGGTCCCGATTGGTGTCGTCATCGTATGCTGTCAGAACCTTGGGCTTCGCCAAACGGATCGCGCCGGCTGGCAGCGCCACAAAGATACGAGCGGGCTCTGGCTCCGGCACGCGCCCGATCGCAGCCAGGCGAGCGTGGATCCGCGCGCGTGCTTCCTCCGAGGCCGAAGGCTCTTCATACCGCGCCAGCAAGGCTGGTTGAGTACGGCTGGAAGCAATAACGACTTGGGGCGAGTCGCATGATGCGCCATCGGCCCCTCCACGAGCAGTACTGCGGGCAGTACCCGCTTCGGTGGCGCTTCGGTCGGTGCAGCCTCCAGGTTTGATCTTCTTGCTCTTTTTCTTTCGCCCACGCTCCGTTGCGGTGCTACGCTCGGTAGTAGTCCCAAGATCAGTCGAGTTTAGGTCATCTGCAAACCCCTCAGGACGCGTCTCTGCCACGGCCAGCAACAGCTTGGGCTGCTTGAGCTTAGGGCCGCGATGTGGCGCCGACGCCGGTGCGGCCGCAGGTGCCGAGGCCGCGGCATTCACCTCCTCTTCCGATTCCTCCACAATTCGCCAGCCACTGTCCGACGCTGGCGCCTCGGCCGCGGGAGCCGCCGCCACTCCACTGCGGTCAGTGCCGCCGCTCGTGCGATGAGAGGGTGGCCCGCGCTTCACCGACGAACCACGTGAGCGCACGGAGCGATCTGTTGATTGAGCAGCGCGATCTGTCGCTTGAGACCCCCCCAGATTGATCATGTGCCTGACAGTTGGAGTCCGCCGTCGCGCATCCGCTGGATGCAAGGCGTCCTGTGTCGCCTCGCCATGTTGCAGCTGAGGTCGCAATGCCAATGGTGGCGACCTCAGTTGCAGCAGTGACGACGTCGATGGCTGTGTCTCGCACTGCGGCGCAAGGCGATCCGTCTCCTCACCCACTCCAGCCGAAGCCTTGCGCCTGCCAACACTGCTCCCGTCACCTCCCCATCCCTTTTTGACGGGGCTCGGGCTCTCGTTGATTGTCACGGGCGGCGGTGGCGGTGGCGGCGGCGGCGATGTCGGTCGCGGTGAGGTAGATCGTGGCGGAAGAGGTGGCGGTGGACCAAAGAAGCCTTCATACAAAGAAGCCTTCTTTGAAGTGAACGTCATCTTCTCGCCGCGTCCAACGGGAGGCGAAATGGAGCGCTCGGCCGGTGGGGCGCTATTAGCCCTCGCGGCGGCGAGGGCGTGACCATGTTGAGCAGCGAGGGCGGCAGCAATCGTAGGGGAGGAGGTGGACATGCAAGTTATCGGTGGGACGGTAGCAGTGGCGCCAGGGCGCCCTGACGGAGCACCAGAGCCACCTCCACTGGCTCGTCCAGTCCCGCAGGCCGCCGGAGCGGCCGCCAGAGCGGCTGCTGGAGCGGACGCCGGAGCGGACGCCGGAGCGGACGCCGGAGCGGACGCCGTGGTCGCTGCGAATACAGCCTGCACCGCCTCCGCTCGCCGTATTAGTTCGCTTGTAGATCGAGGCCCCGTTCCAGCGGCGAAGGCGTTACGGCCAGACGGAACAAGGGCCGCCGTCGGTGGCGCAACTGCTGGGCTGGAGGCAGCGGCCATGAAGGCTGCCATGCCCTTGGCAGTGCTTGCGTGGGCAAAGCCGCCCTGCAAACGCGGCCGAACCATGCCCTTGGACAGGAGCGGCGACTCATCCTCCTCATGTGGCTTGGGTGCAAAGCGCTCCTCGCCGCCCTCGTTCGAACCCATCGGCGGCGGTGCTCGCGGAGCTGTCACGCCAGGATTGGCCGGGCCGCCCCCGGAGAAGGTGGCACGTCGCTCGAAGAGCCTTGCGGAGGAGCGAGCGAATCGCGCTGTGCTGGAAGCGGCGGTACCCAACGGTGAGGTGCTCTCCGTGGCGGAGAGCGGCGCCGTGCTCGTGGTGGAACGAGTGCTAAACTGCGCAGTCCTCGACGAACGCACGCTACGGTCGCCTCGAACGCTACGGTTGCCTTGGCTGATCTTGTCCATGAGTTTCTCCTGCGCCTGACGCTTGACCTGCGCAATCTCCTCCTCCGAAAAGGGCGTCGAGTCGGCGCACAGGCCCTTCCACATCTTGATACCGCCCGCGAGGCGCGTGAGCAGGGGCAAACGGGTCGACATCCCAAAGCCACTGAGCTGGCCACGCCACTTGCGCCTCTTGAAAAAGTCGACCATGAGCGCGCCGAGTTTCTCGTCTACGAAGCGGCCGCCAGCTTTGAAAGGGCGCTCTTCATGCTGCACGTGCATGAGCGTCTTCGCGGCCGCGGCGGCCGTCGGGTCGGGAGCTTGGATGCCATGCTTGTCCGGAGCGCTTTTGCAAGAGATGAGCAGCGTCGGCTGAAAGACGCACAACAGATCCTCCATGGACTGCACCTGCGGCTCCACCGCCACCACGAAAGAGCACAGGTGCGGGTGGTCGACAAGGGCGGCGAAGACACCTGCCGCCGCCTCAGCCGAGCACACCACCGCGTACGCAAACGTCTTGCCCAGGGCTGAGATGACCTCCTCGAGAAATTCTGCGTTCACAACGGCTCCCCGATGCTTGCGGTACGTGGTGATGTTTCCAAAGCCGGGTAGCTCAATGGCCACCTGGTAAAAGTCGGTGGGCTCCTCCTGTGCACCCTGGGAGATCTCTGCGAGGAAGCGTCGTCGCTGTGCCGCGTTGGCGCTCGGGCCAACAAGCTCTGCCATGAGCTGATACAGCGCGACCAAACCCACGTCCGTGCCAGAGGCGGCTGAGCGAAGCAGCAACGATGGTCGGCCGCCGTCGGCGGTAGTGGCGTTGGAGGCAGCGGGAGCAGGAGCAGGAGCGGGGACGGTAGCGGGGGCGGGGGCGGGAGCGGGGGCGGGAGCCGCAGCGGGGGCCGGCAGCGGGGGCGGCAGCGGGGGCGGCAGTGGTGCGCGCGAGCAGACGCGAGTCGCCACCCGTGCCGGCAACCAGCTTCTCAAGTGCACGAGCGATCGTAGCGGACGCTTCGATTTCGGCCCTTCCAACAAGGGCCTCGGCTTGCAGAGGCTGCAGCAGGTTTTCGGGATCTTGACTCTTGGGGCGCTTCTTAGGGCTGCCGGGCACCACAGTGGGCGACCGGTGCAGAGGCACACCATGAGCAGCGGCGATGGAAAGCGTCAGTTGCGTGTGGCCGACGTTGCCAATCGTCGTATAAGCGTCAAAGTTGCTCTCGATGTGCTTGTGCAACGCCGTCACCTCGCTCGCCGACATCTTCTCGCCGCCCTTCTCGGTCTGCAGCACCATCGGGCCCTGGCTCACGCGGGCATTGTTGCCAACCGTCTGCTTCTGCTGGGCTGTCAAGTATTGCACCCAGCCGCTGAGCTCCTTGTCGCGTCGCTCCGCGTACACAACGGGCGTCGCCTGAGTGCCGGGCGGCAGCACCGGCATCTCAGCAGGCAGCTGCACCACCACTCGCCGCTCGAAGCGGGGCGCACGCCCAACTCTGTGTCGGATCTCGAGCGGCGCCAGGCCAAGCTCTTCGGCCCAGTCGACGCGCAGCACGACCACTTTCCCATTCGGCACGGGCTTGTAAAACGTGTAGCCCAGCCGCTCATCCTTGATGCGGCTGGGCTCATATAAGCAATCTACCGGCTTGCCTTCGTCTTTCTTTGTCTCGGGCGTCGTGTCGATGGTCACCCGATCGATGACCTTAGACGGCGACGGCTGCGTGCAGTCGGCACCTATGTGGCACAGGGTGTACTCTTGCGGCGCGTGTGGCCCTTTGCATCCCGCCTTCTTTTGGCCCAGCCCACGCAGCATGCCCAAGAAGATGATCGCCTTGCCACTACTGTCGACGATAGAGCCGTACTCGAGCACCACGCGAAACGACGAGCGACGCTGCCGCTCGAGATCCACGAGTTGCTGCAGACATGTGCTCACACTTGCAGGCAGCTTGCCCAGTCGCTCTAGGCGCTGCCGCATCACGTCATCATGCTCACGGTCGACGGGCGGTACGGACGTGGAGTTCGCAGCAACGCCCCCCCCCCATTCTTGCCCTCGCTCGCGATGGTGCCGGCGGTGGTCGAGGGGCTCTTGGCGAAGCCCGGCTGCACCGGCGCTGAGCAGACCGGACACTCCTGATGGTACAGGATCGAACGTTCCGTGCACAGCGCGCACAGCACGTGGCGGCAACGCTGCAACCTCCGCGGCTGAAGAAGGAGGTTGTTACATAGCGAGCACACAATCTGCGCGAGCTCTTTCTGCCGGCGCAGCAGCGCCGCCGACACCTTGGCGCGCAGCTTGAAGAAACGGTCGTCGTACCCCGACGATCCTTCATCCGCGTCATTGTCGTCCGCATCGTGAGCGAGCGAGCGCATGTGCAATGCGAACGCCGTCTTGTGGCGCGCCTCGGGAGAGGCGTTTTGGCGGTCTAAAGGCTTGCCGATAGTCCTTCTCTGTTGGCGGCGAGTTGCGTTCTGCAGGCGACTAGCCGCCACGCTGCTGCTGCTGCTCGTGGTGCGCGTGACCTCGTCGGCTGGCGTAGCTGCGATAGCCTCGGCCTCCTCTTTCGCAGCCTCCTTTGCAGCGCCCCTGCGCTCATCGAGCATACTCGCCGTGCTAGACTGCTTTGCCCGAGCCACGCACTCCACGCACTTGTTCCACACGGCAGAGGGTCCCACATCGCTGCTGCCCGACACGGGGCCGCGCGAGCTCTGTCGATGGGAGGTGAGAACATCGACCGCCCGCCCTTGCTCGCGGGGCATCTTAAGCAGATGATCCACCGACAGCTCGGCCGGCGGCGGCGTCGAGGGCCGCGCATCCGCCTTGGCCCCGTGAAGATAGAGAATGAGCGGCATCGCCGCGTCGCCGCACGCGCGCGCAAAGACGTGGCCGCTGCGTGTCTCGATCACCTCGGAGCGCCGGTTGAGCACCTCATCCTCGTCGTTCTCATCATTGATCATCTGCAACCATTCTTCATCCGATCGCGTCTTGGTAAAATCTTCCATCCTGGCGGTGGACTGGGCGAGCGTGCCCGGTGTATCGGCGACGTCGGTGCTCGATGCCTGCAGAGCGTACTCGAGAGTGTTGCGCGTCTCAATGGCGCTCTCCTCTGTGACATGCACGCACGCAAGCATCCCCGTGTACACGGCGCGAGGCGACGAGAAGACCGAGGCGATCAGCTTGGTGAGCGGGTAGTCGCGGTAGGGCACGTGCGATTGGCCCTCGGCCAGGGCAAGCACGATGCGCCCCATGGCTAGCACGCCTCGGTTGAGCCAACGACTTGACTTGGCGGCCTCGAGGTCAAAATTCTCAGTACCCGCCAGGTCGACGACGTGTATGCTCGTCGTGGACGGCTCACCCTGCAGCTCGCCGCTCACGTAGCGCTTGCGCTCCAGCGTGAGCGTCAGCATGCGATGGCAAGCGCCGCCGGCGGAAGCAAACGCACTCTGCGCCATCGCGCGCTCGACTAAGAGGCAAAACGTGCGACCCGAGTACACTCGTTCTCGCTTGACTCCCACCATCTGCAGCGTGCCCGTCACTTTGACGTAGCTCGGCTCGCCCTGCGCATTGTATGCGGCGAGCATGTCCACGAGGTGCTGGCCCTGCGCCTCGATGAGCGTCGCGCTCACGGTGAACTTGTCAGTGCCGGCCTTTTCGAGTGCGGTCGTGTGCCGAAAGAGCTCGTTGACCATCTGGGGTACGACGCCGTCGAGGCGCGCCACGTCTAATCCACCTTCGGCACCGTACAGCGTGTACGTCTTGCCCGATCCAACCTGACCGTAGGCAAACAGCAGCGAGTCGTTGCCTTCAAAGGCTTCTCGCAACATCGGCGCACCACACTGCGCATATGCGTCCGCCTGTGAGCTACTGGGCCCGAGCACGGCGGCGAACTCATGCGAGACGGCGTGTGGCAGCCGGACGGCCAGCTTCGTGCTGACGCGCTCGTCGCACGTCACCTGGACGGATCGGCCGGGTTCTGGCGGTCGCACGCGCACGGCGACTCTCAGCCGCACCATGAGCGATGCAGACGCCACCAGCCGCTCGGCTGGATGGCGCTAGGCTCGGGCAGGCACCGCCGACGCGCAGCGGACTGCCGCGGGCAGTGATGGACTGCAGCGTGAGCTTTCCAAAAGGCCCTCTCGCTCGCGAACTGATTGCCTAATCCATCAAATTCCGCGACGCCAAAGCGACTTACCGTACAACCCGGTATCCTGCCGGTTGAAGACGATCCGGGAGTACGGTACAACACGGTTCCAACTCGTAATTATAATCATGTAAAATGTAGTCGAGTCGTCGGTACATCCACGCCAATCCGGTCGTACAATGGGATACTGCACACCAAAGGCCAATCCCATTCAATCCGCCGTACTCCGTGAATCTTGATCTTGAATCCTGATTCCGGAATGGCGAATGTCACATCACTGCTATATGCGGAAATTGGTAAACATGAAGACTTGAAACTTTCTGAGTGCACCGATGTTGTACATGCACACACGCCGCGACCTTATTGTACTTTGTACATGCAAATGCGTATGTCCCGCGCTGGTACCCCCGCGCTCCCTCTTCGCGACTTCAACGAATTTTGAAGGCACGAAGTGTCGATGCCACAGGCCACAGGCGACAGGGGCGCCGGTTTGAAGGCCGTTACTTTGGCATCTCTCTCATGGATGGTTTTGCCCATGGTACGCAAGGTGCTTGGGGTGCTTCCAGCGCCTCGAGTGGTAGCCCGGCTCGATCTTCGCGCAGTCGTCGATGCCGCCGCAGTCGAGAGGCTCGAAGCCGACCATCGTCAGAAGTCGGATCATGACCGACTTCGCCAAGTCGTCGCCTGCGACTTCCACGGGCTGCAGCCGCCGATAGCGCAGCGAGGACGCGTCCAGATTGGCGAGGCACTTGCACCAAGAGGCGCTCGCGTCGCCCAACCTCGCCTTTGCGTACGGCGTCGTACCTAATCAGGGAGGCAATCATGGGTCATCAGATGCAATCAAGTCTTCGGGTGTCGTCAGTCAGCTCGGAGGCGTATTACTGTACGGAGCGCTCCCTCCATTTGGCCGCTGATCGTCGCTGTAGTAGCGCGTGTATGCGGCGCAAAGATCAATGAATATCTTTCCTTTTCCGTACAAGCGACTTCGATGGGCGTCAATGAACTCATCGAGCGGCGCGAGCGGGTGTATGCAGAGGATGATCACGTTGGCCCCCGTGCACATATGCGCCACGGACGTGCCCACACAGCCGTTGCCCACGCGCCGTGCTAGGCTCTCCCCACGATCTAGGTCGCGGCTGCCGATGATGACTGACAATCCAAGCGATGCCCAAAGCTCTGCGTTGGAGCTCGCCATGTCGCCCGTTCCGACGATGCCGATCACGAGAGGGCTGTCTGCGCTGGTGACGGGCGTAGCCGCTGCGATCGAACCCGCGGGAGTATCAGACGGACCTTTGACGATGCTCCGAACCTGGTTCCTCGCCGTCACGAAGTCACCCAAGTTGCTAAAGGCGCCCCACGCCTGATCCAAAATAGAACCTGCGCGGACGAGAGCTCGCATGCACACGCTCGCATGTCAGCCACAGAGCGAGGCACCGTCGCAGGTGGCGTGAGTCCAAAATTGGACGCGCAGCTGCCTCTGCGGCACTCACCTACTCCATCGCTGCTTGCTCCTTTGAGGCGTGTCTTGATCACCTTCGTGAACTCTGCGAAGTCCATGTCGCCATTTCCGTTCGTGTCCGCCTCGCTCATCATCGCTGCGAGCTGCTGACTCGTAAAGGTCAGGCCCGTGCTCGCCGTCATCGATGCCATCTCCGAGGTGCTTACCGCGCCCGAACCGTCCACGTCGGCTATGTCGAAGACGGAGCGCAGCTTTGCCTGAAACTCGTTGTCGCTCATGTTAGACTTCGACCGTGCACGATCGTAAGGGTGGGGCAAAGAAGTACTGCGTCGACTGCGGACGTAAAGCGAAATGGCTGTCTAGTCGCCGTTTTGGCAAACAACACCACATCAGATGGGCCGGTCGCACGCCGGACCCAGGGCGCTCCAAAAGAGGTTCGCCAAGACAACGCGTATTGTACCGGTAACTCTCAGTGCAGCTCATCCGCCCGACCCTGCAGGACTTGTAGAAAATACACCACCTCATCCACAACGCATCGTACGTCCGGTCCCTTTTTTACAGGTCGGTTTTTTGGATGTACAGTCAACAGTAACGGGAATCGGGAAACGGGAAGAGGCAAGAGCGAAGAGCCTGCTGCCAGCCTCCACACCGTCCACCCCGCCCCACCCGCTCCCATTCGCACACCCATTATTCGCTCGGCTCACCGCACGTATGCATCAACGTCACACACGACAAGGTGGGGAGCGCTCTGGGGGACAGCACAGCGGTCGCATAGTCATTGCGGGGACCATACCTGGAGACCTCGAGAGACGCAGCGTGAGTCTCAGAGTTCTGCCAAGCTCCGTACAGGTTCCAAACTTCGAATGCACCACTCTTCCACTCGCGCCGACCGCCCCGCTCGCCTCGTCCGCTCAGACGGTCGCCTCGTGCCACTCAGACGGCGACCTCACGCGTGCGCACCCTCGCGCAACGCGCCATCTCGAGCGCCTTGGCATGCGCGTAATGCTCCATCGTCACTGCTGGCGCGAGGGCGGACGCCGCCACCAGCCGCGTGAGGGTGAGCAGCCTCGCAAAATCGTCCGCATTCACACTCGGATCCGCTTGGCGTGCGGTCACAAACTCGTCCTGAGCGAGCTGCGAGAGCTCGGGGCCGATGGCACTGAGACGGTGCTGCAGCCGGCTGGCGAGGCCTAGGTAGCGGCGCGCGGCCGTACGCGCCTCGGCCGGCGCGAGGGCGGCCGCCGACGGCGTCACCGGCGCGACGCGCAGTGGCAGCTGGCAGCCGATCGCGAGCATCGACTTGGAGGTGGAGAGGGAGATGATCGAGACGTCGACGCCAAAGTCGACCGCGAAGAAGGTGAAGTCGTACGGCACCTTCTGCGCGTCGAGGAGCAGCGTCAGCGCACGCACGTTCGCGACGCCACGCTCGCTCAGAGCGCCGGGCCCGAGGCTCGCCTCATCGAGCAGCAGCAGCGCGCCAGCCGGCAGCTGGAGTGGTGCAGGCCAGATGCAGTTCGCCTCGTGATCCTTCGAAGGGGCGAGGGCGCGCGCGTTGAGCGCGCTTACGGAGAGGCTCGTGCTCGCGCACACGGGCAGCAGCTCGGTCAGGCCAGAGAGTAGGCTCGCCGCCACCGCCGAGCGTGCTTCGGCGCGCGGGGCGGCGGGGGCTGCGGAAGGGCATCCGGTGATGTTCAAATGGAGCTTGCCGATCGGAGCCTCGCCATGCCGCTGCATGATGCGCGAGAGCGAGGCGAGCAGCACGTACTCGGCCGCGAGCGCGTCGCCGCCTAGGCACGCACCCAGGGCGTCGAGCACCGCCTGCCGCAGCGACGGCAGCTGCTCGCGAGCGGTCGCGATCGCTTCAGCCTCCGCGGCAGAGGTTGCCGGCGGCAGCCAGGCCGCGTGGACGTCGTCGAAGCGCCGGGTGGCGATCGTGTGCACGCGCGGCTGCGCCGAGGGCGGCGGCCGCTGCTGCCGCTCCGCCGCCACCTCGCGCGCGAGAGGGTGCACGCTCATGCAGACCTCATCGTCGACGTCAAAACTACCCCCCGCGCCCACGTCGTACCCACCCTCGGGCGCGCGCTCGAGCACGCCGATGACCTCGATGAGCTCGTGGACCTTGAACGCACCCTCGCCTTCCTCCACGCCGCCGTAGACCTTGAGCAGCACCCCACGCGCCGATGCGCGCGCCCAAGCTTTCTCGTCGCTCCCCGGATTGTCACCGTCGGTGTCGCCATGCTCACAGCTCTCGCAGCTCTCGCCGCCCGTAGGCTGGCCGGAGGCGAGGGCGCGCGTGCGCTTGCTGTGCGCGTCCTCGCCCTCGGCAACGAGCGCCGCCTCTTCCTCCATCGGCTCCGCGCCCAGTCCTGGGCCGCCCGCCTCCTCCGCTGCCGAGCGCTTGCCGCGCGCGCCGGAGCGTGTGGCCGCGCTGCCCGAGGATGGGGCAGCAGCCTTGGGCTGCGCCGGGCCCGCAAGCGCCGAATCGACCCACGGCGAGCGCGAAGGGATGGGCACGCACACCACGGGCGCGCGCTGCCAGACGATGTCCTGACGAGCGCGCACGGAAGCCACATGCGCACCCATCCCAACATCGTCGAGGCAGCCTTGGTACATGCTGGTGCGCAGGTGGACAGAACCGTCGTGGTGGACCTCCTCGTACACGCCGTCGTAGTACTCAGGGTCGTGTACGTCCTGTACCATGCCAATAAATCGCACGATCGCGCCGTCGGGCAGCGCGTCCGCGGTAGTGGAATTCAGCGACGGCACCGCCTCAAGAGCGCCGGGAGTTGCGAGGAGCTCCTGCAGCCAAGCACTGAGGCTGATGCCGTCGCCCGTAAGGAGTGCCGACGGGTTGGCCGCGTGAGCGCGTGCGAAATCTTGCTGCAGGCGCTCGACGGGCAGGCGGAGGGTCGTCATCGGAGGGCGGCGCTCGACGACCTTGCACAAAATGGCGCGGCGCGCGCATTGGCGCCAAAAAGGGTTACATTGCGTCGGACCGCTCAAGGCAAAACCTCCAAGCACCAAAAAACCTCTCTCCAAAATCCCTCTCACCAATTGCGCTCCCACACTGCACCGCTCCGCCACGTATAGGTTCCCAGTGAGAGCCTCGCACGCGAGCTGAGGCCGGAAGGCTGGGGGGGAAGGGTGGCACTCCGGAGGGGTGGCACTCTCCTCTCTCTCCTCAGTGGGCGTCCGACGGGATCAGTCCATTTCGTCCAGGGTGGATTCGACCGATGCCGTGGCGGGCACCCGTGGCGTCGTGGTGGGCATATGAGGCGTCGAGGGCCATGGCTGAGAGGGCACCGCCTCCACAGTCACCTGCTGCCGCGCCTCCGGAACAGGTGGCAACTGCACAAGCTGTGCCGGAGTGGCCGCCGCACCGCTGCCGCTGCTCGGGGTGGAGGCCTGCGCAGCATGGGGCGCCGTCTCGCCCATACGTCGCATGCCGCCGCCGCCGCCGGAGCCGGGCACTTGCATGCGCCTCGAGGCATGCATGCGGCTACGCCCCAGGCTCGGGGAGACCAAATTAGGGTTGGGGCCGTCCACAGAGCTCGCAGGCTGTACTGCGGCTTGCGCTGCGGCTTGCTCTGCAGCTTGCGCTGCAGCTTGCGCTGCGGCTTGCGCTGCAGCTTGCGCCGTGGCTTGTGCTGCACGCTGCTGCTGCTGCTGCTGCAACATCTGCTGCTGCTGCAACATCTGCTGCTGCAACATCTGCTGCTGCAACATCTGCTGCTGCTGCTGCGGGTTTGATTTCGGAGAGCCCGCCGCCGCTGCCCCGGCGCCGACTGTAGCGGTTGGCTTGCTTGGCAGCGGCCGCCCCCCCAGTAACGACTGCAAGAGATCGTCGACGGATTCCTCTTGCTTCGCCGCGCCGCCGCCGCCGCCGCCGCCGCCGCC
>JWZX01000266.1:0-13591 GCA_001275005.1 Chrysochromulina tobinii
GCGCGGGGGGGGATGCGGCGGCGACGGCGGCTGCTTGGGCGGCGGCGGAGAGGGGGGTGGCGGCGGCGAGATTGGCGGCGGCGGCGACGGCTCGGGCCGAAACGGCGAGGGCGGCGGTGGGGGCCGGGGCTCGGGCGACGGTGGGATCATGGGGCTCGGTGGCATGGAGGGGAATGCATAGCCGCCTCCGCATCCGCAGCAGAGAACGTCGGGAGTGGTATCCATCCACGCATAGGTGGAGCAGCGTCTGGCCGTGTCGCTCGCATTTTCGGTCATCCACGTGCAGTCCTGCCAGCCGACAGAAGCCCAGCCACCAGGAGCATACCGATTGACGAGCCAGCCATTGTTAAGCTCTTCCGAGCGCACGCCGTCCATGCACGGAGGTGGAGGCGCGGGAGGGGACCGGGGAGGCAGGGGTGCCAGCGGCGGCTGCGGCGGCGGGGGCGCGAACTGGCTGCCGCCGCCGCACGAGCAGCACATGGTTGTTGGTAGGCGCTCAGAGGCAATTGTGGCCCATCGATACGTGGTGCACCGGCTGACCGGGGAGGCATCGAAGAAGCTGCAATTTGCCGCGGGGAAGGGGGCCCAGTTCCCGGTAGCCCTGACGACGAAAAAGCCCGACCACGCAGTTGATGGCCAAGGGGCATAGTTGAAGGTGGCCCCCGGCCTGGGCGGAGTGCGTGGCGCCGCGTGGTTGAAGCATGAAGTGGACATCAGCCCGCGCCCGTCGAGGAATTCGCATCTCAAACGTGTTTCTGCCATCGAGTTTCGTTTATATAACGGAATGCATGCATGCCCCGCGCTCTCGTTCTTTCGCGCGCGCGCCGGCCTGGGCGCGCGGGCCCGAACACTTCGCGCAATTCGACATCCTTGGGCGTGAATGCCACGATCGTGGAGCCTTCGCTTGGCCCAGTCGCGTTCGGCACTCGATCATGGCGTTCTTGCCCGTGTCGATCATGAACGACCACGCGTCAGCATTAGGAGTCTGGCTGGACTCGAACTTTCAAGGCGCCACCGTTCTCCACATTGACCGGCACTCCGACCTCGCGAGTCCATCGCGGTGTCGTCCGAATGTCATGCCCGTGCACGACCGTGCGGCATGGCGGGCGTGCACCGACCGCGCCGGCTTCCAGCTCGCCGCGGCGTGGCTGGGCACGGTGGACCGTGTGTGGTGGCTCAAGCCTGGCTCGTCCGACAACCATCGTGACTGGCAGCACGGCTTTGTGTCCGCCGCATCGCCACATGACAAGGCCTCACTTTTCTGGTCGGCTCTGCCACCCACGCACGGCACCGTCCAGAGGCTCGCGACACGAGTGAGTGACCTGCACGAGCTCTCGCGCTCCGTCGCAGACAGCCGTGGGCCGCTTCTGCTCGATGTGGATCTTGATTATTGGGGCGGCGCGGCTGGTCCATCGCGGCCGGCGTGGGAGATCCCCGCACTCCGCCAGTGCGCCGAGCTTCTCCGGTCGATAGGGTCGGCAGCGTGGGGCGACGCACGCGGCCAGCGGACGACCGACTCGCTCTGGCCCGCCCTGCTCGACGGCCGCGCGCTGCCGTCGACGAATGCGAGCGCCATGCCGAGCGCACGAGCGCCGTGGCGAGCGCACGAGCGCCGTGGCGAGCGCATGGGCGCCGTGGCGAGCGCTCCTCCTCCTCCTCGGCACACGAGGCTGCTCTCCCGGTGCGCTGTGGAGCTGGCAAGCCAAGGCCTCTCAGCGGAGCAACGGGCGAGGCTGCGGTTCGCCAAGCAGCTGGGGCTTTCGTTGCCCGAGGCACTGAGCGCGCTGGCCCCCGACTTGGACGACAACCTGCACGCGTGCGATCCCGTGGATGAGGGTCAGCTCACCGCACTCTTACGCCTACTGCCCACGCCCGCCGCGGTGACGATTGCTCGTTCGATCGATGGGTTCGTGCCATTCCGATGCGTTGAGCCCCTCGAGGCGGCGGTCCTGCGAGCCCTTCGTGCGGCCTTTGCCAACTCGACCGCCAGTGCCACGCCCGGTGCGAGCAGTTGCACTCTCACTCTCAGCAGCCGTGCTCCTGTTGCACTCGCCATCGACTATCTTCCGGGCTGTGCGAGTAGCGCGAGCTTGCGCGCCCTGCGCCGTTCTTAGTGTACCACATATGTTCAACTAGGTAGAGTGTAGCTTGCGAGTAGCGCGAGCCTGCGCCGTGACAACACGTGCTAACGATGCACGCCGATGTTGTGCGATATCCTTGTGGTTACACCAGCCGCTCTCTATGTAAACCTCTGCTCTCTATGTAATACATGATTACCCGGCTGCTGCCTCCACGGCCGCCAGCGCGGAAGCTCAAATCCCTCGGGCGCCTCCACGTGGTTCGGAGGGACGGTGAGGAGCGCCATGGGCTCCATCATGATGCACGCTAGCAATGCCTCGCACAGCGTTGTGCCACGCAGTCTCCGACAGTAGCATTCGATGCACACGAGCAAGAGGAGGCTTCCGACCACGAGAAGCACAATGATGATGGCCACGTTCGGGCCTTGCTCGCTGGAATCGTCGTCGACTCTTGGCGGCGCCACCGGCAGTATTGGTGATGCCAGCGGAGGCGCCAGCAATGGCGGGCTGCTGTTGGGCGGCGCCCTCGGCGGGGGACTTGACATCCGCGAGCCGAGTTGGGCGTTTGCTGACCGTGACGGCCAGGGTAAGTGCCAGGGTTGGGGATATATCTGATGTTAGTTACTGTAGCAGCCCACATCACGACGAATCGGCGCTAACGCTAAACTTGTCAGTGTTCTCGGCGCGAGCGTTCACCTGCGAGAAGTGTCGCGGAGAGAGTGGCCCGTTGGACGCGCGACTCTCCTTGTCGCGATGGCCTTCAGCGCGCGGCCGTACTTGCAGCAGCAGCAGCAGCAGCAGCAGCAGCGGGACGGCTTTGGCGCGTTCCCAAAGCGCGTGTGGAGCCCGCGCGACGTGGTCTCCGCTGCGCGGAGGGATGAGGCTCGCAGCAGCACAGCGGATGGCTTGCTCCATCGCAGGGGCCGCGCGCCCAAGCCGATGGTTCGCACGTCGCTCGGCGCGGAGGCGCGGGCCCTGCTGGCACGAATGGCGTCCGATCAGCCGCCTGGGCCGAGCGGCTTTGGAAGCAAGGTCTCGATCGATGGCGAGCATTTGCTCGCACTCTTCGGTGGCAGCAAGGTGCCGAAGTGGCTCGAGCCGACAGTTGAGGACACGGCCCATGCGTCGATCATGTCCATCGTAAACCAGAGCGACGAGGCGGCGTTTAAATGCCTCAAGAGCCTCATAACAGAAGCGAGCAAATCGATGGAGCAAGCCGAGTCGAAGGCGAAGCTAGTCGAGGAGAAGCGAACGAAAGCGAGCCGAGAGACGTATGACGAATCCGTGGCGTCGGTCCATGGTGGTCGCAAGCGGCGCAGCCTGCTCGTGGGTGAGCGCGACGACCTCCGCTGATGACTACTGATGACCACTGATGACCACTGATTGCTTCCCTCATCAGGTGCGCGCGACGACCTCCGCTGATGACTACTGATGACCACTGATGACCACTGATTGTTTCCCTCATCAGGTGCGCGCGACGACCTCCGCTCGTCCAAGGACGACGCCGGTGGCGACGTGGCCAACCTCGCCGACCTGGTCGATATCTTAGAAGAGCATGAACTCTCCGACGAGGGCGATGAGGGCGAGGGGAGAGGGTACGATCGGCGGCTGGCCGACGGCGGTGGCGGCGGCGGCGGTGCTGGTGCTGGTGCTGGTGCTGGTGATGGCCGTGCTGGCCGTGCCGCGGGCGGTGTGGCGGGCGGCTCGTCGGGTGCAGTGGCCGTGCCGACCCCGAGCTGGATGAGTATGCCGCTCGTGCCACCGGTGACGCAAGGCAAGGGCCCAGAGGAGGAGGAGGAGGAGGAGGAGGAGGAGGAGGAGGAGGGCAACCACGTCCGAGGACGACCGTCACGCCTGGCGACCGGTCGACTGCACCGACTGATCGAGGGCAGTCCCATAGCAGGCAACGGAGGCGGCGGCGGCGCTTTGAACCATCGGTCCTTGCCTAATAAGGCAATCGATGAGCTTCGGAGCCGTGGGGATCTGTCGGAGTGGCCCGAAGCGCTACCGGTCACTCCCGACGCCATCGTGGCGCTCATGAAACGCGTCGTCTTCTTCAAAGGGGCTTACACAGCGCATGCCGACTGCCGGCGTACGCTGGCCTCGTGGTTCGAAGTGCAGTACGTCGAGCCGTTCACCACGATCGCCGAGGAAGGGCACTGGTGCCACTCGTTCGTGCTGCTGCACACGGGGGCGCTTGAGGCGCGAGGAGCCCCCCTCATTGCCTCCGCCCGTGTGGGACATGGGGCTTCCATATCAGGCAACCGACACATCCAGGCAGAGGGCGGCGTGGACGGTCGGCCGTTGACGAAAGAGGAGAGAGGCCTCGTGCGTTCTTCCCTCATGACCAATGATTGCTTCCCTCATCACAAGAGAGGCCTCGTGCGTTCTTCCCTCGATACCAATGATTGCTTCCCTCATCACAAGAGAGGCCTCGTGCGTTCTTCCCTCATGACCAATGATTGCTGCCCTCATCAGGTGCGCTCTTCCCTCGTGACCAGAGAGGCGCTGCCCGTGCCAACCGTCTCGGGCGAGTTCGACGCTCTCGAGCCTGTGCTGCTTCTCCCGGGCGCCCACTTTGGGGAGCAGGCCTTCTTTACCGAGATGCGCCCGCATACGTGCTCGGTGCGCACTGATGACCACTGATGACCACTGATGACCACTGATTGCGTCCCTCATCTGTACCGAGATGCGCCCGCATACGTGCTCGGTGCGCACTGATGACCACTGATAACCACTGATTGCTTCCCTCATCAGGTGCGCGCGCTCGAGCGCTGTGTGCTGATGACCACTGATGACCACTGATGACCACTGATTGCTTCCCTCATCAGGTGCGCACGCTCGAGCGCTGTGTGCTGCTCGTGCTCCGGCGCGACGTCCTGGCTGATCAGTTGCCCGAGTTGCCTAACATGGCGCGCATCGCGTGGGCCGAGCAGCGCGCTCGACACGACGCGCTCTACGGCGCGCTCGCGGGCCGTTGGATCCACCACGCGCTGCGTCGGCTGCATGTCATCGAGCGGCTCCACCGGACGGACCTGTGGAGGCTCGAGGCGATGGTTACGTACCGTGTGCTCGCGCCCGGCGCGACGCTCTACCGGCTGGGCGAGCGTGTGAGCCATCTGACGATCCTGCTGCGCGGGGAGCTGGGGTTGCATCAGCCCGGCGCAGACGATGCACATGAGAGGATCGCTGCTTCGCTACGTGTCTCGTTACGAGGCGCGCCGCCGCTGCTCCCCAACACAGCGCCGCCGCTGCTGCCCAACACGGCGCCGCGGCGGCTGCCGGAGGACGAGGACGCGGAGCCGACTGACGCGGAGGTGACGGGCGTGGAGGTGACCACGCTTTCAAGCACGGCCGGCGCACCCTTCCATCCGGCGCGCTCCATATTAGGCAAGGCCGACCCAGCTTCCAAGCACCGACCCGCTACCACCGAGCCGGTGCGCGCCGTGTTGGGCACGGCGCGCGCCACGTCGCGTGCGCCGCTGCCGCCGCTACGGCGCCTGGTCACCGAGGCGTCCGCAGTCCCATTCGTCGGAGACGAGCCTCTGCTGCTCGCCACGGCGGCCGCCGCGGCTACGGGCGCGCCGTCCGAGTTCCTCGTGCGCGCGCGCACGCCCGTGTGCGTGGCCGTGCTCGAGTACAGTACTCTCGCGAGACGCGCGCCCGCCCTCCTCACAGAGCTTCGTCAACTCGTCGCCCACGCACGCATGCATCCCTCGAGCCTCATGGCCGCGCTGCTGCAGCCGCTGCCACCTCCGCCAGCCCCGAAGGGCAAACACGCAGCCGCCACGATACGCCCGACACGGCGCTTTCGTCAAGAGGGCATCCAGTAGAGTAGACCCGATCGGATAAAGCGCCCGACGGCTGTAGCAAGTAAAAAAAATCTTCGGAGTTCGGTGTCCAAACTGCGCTGTATGATAATCTATGATTAGAACGATTTCCCCACTGGTTTCGGCAACCACGCGACTTGTTTCTTATGACGCCGATCGACGAGATCGGGTCCTTGATCGGGTCGCACATCGCACATCCACAAGAGGTGAGCACACAACGCATGTGCCGCGTGGGACGGACGCGGATGGGGATGCTGGCGGCGGGGCCCCGGGCGCCGCCCTGAGAGTGCCGATTCGGTTCATCTAATGGAGATCGAGCTCCGCCCCTCCTATGGAGATCTAATGGAGATCTAATGGAGATGGAGCTCCGCCCCCTCTCGCGCGCGCTTGGTGCCATAGCGCACGACCTCCTGCAGCCGCGTCAGGTCGGCCGCGCTGTGGGGCCCCTCTATCGCGACCGCACTGGGCCAGGACGAGGGCGATGCGCCCACGACGGCGCTCGGCAACGGCTCGGCGGGTAGGCCCGCCGCCTCATCCAGCAGATTGCATGCGAGTTGCGGCAGTTGAGCCGGTAGGCCGTGCGCGGCAAAGTAGGGCAGCCGCGAGCCCCAAAAGTTGCGCCAGGTTCGCAGCGTCGCGCCCGGATTGCGCAGGTAATCAGCCTCGGCGCGGGAGGACATGCGACCGGCAGAGGCGAGCAGAAAGTCAGGAACCTGTGGGGCATTGGGGAGATGGCGCCGTGGTGAGCACGTGCATGCTGAGGCGAGCCGAAAGTGACGAACCTGCTGCAGCCGGACGCCCGCCTCTCTCGCGTAGAGGGCAGTGTCGACTCCCTCTGCCTCGAGCATCGCCGCATTCGAGAGGAAGGAGAGGAAGTTGACGAAGTAGAGGTCGACCACCGCGTAGTCGAGCGCGCGTGAGGCTCCCACTGGGCCGCTGAACGTCACCGTCCCCAACCGGGAGAGCACTCGGTCCCACTCGCGCACGATGGCACCGCCATCGGCGTCCGAGGAGACGAAACACTGGCCGCCGCCGGCGCGTGCTTTGGCCGGCGAGCCCGAATACGCACCGTCGATGTACGCAGCGACCGTGCTGGCCGTTGCGTCGCGGACCGTGCGTCCCTCGTCCGGATTGCCGCTCACGAGG
This sequence comes from Chrysochromulina tobinii, assembly GCA_001275005.1. Taxonomy (NCBI): domain Eukaryota; phylum Haptophyta; order Prymnesiales; family Chrysochromulinaceae; genus Chrysochromulina; species Chrysochromulina tobinii. The sequence continues at coordinate 7,055 of JWZX01000266.1, forward strand.
TTGCACAGCACCTTGCCACGGAGCGCTGCCTTGTTGGCCGCTGCCTCCGGAGTGGCGCCATCCTCGTCGAGGCCGAAGGTCTCACGCACGACAGCTATCGTGGACAGCATCAGGATGACCAACCCGCCCTCACGCACTGCAGAGAGGGCCTCCGGGATACTTGTAAATGCCGTGCAGGGTGCGTCACCGGGCTCCGTTGCAAGCGCAGCTGCCACAGAGTACGTGCGATTCCATACTGCAACACCCACGCCCTCGTCGCGAAGCCGCCGCACAAATCCGCAGCCCATCTTGCCGCAGCCAAGTAGCGCCACCTCGAACGAGGCACTCGCGCTCGTCGCCATGTAGCGGCCGCCCACGACGACGCGTGGTCATTGCACAACTTTCGGCGATCAGGGACTGCCCGACAGTGACCCAGGATACTTGGCGACCCTCGAAATGTGACCTCATTTGGGCTCATTTCGACCTCAAGTCCATTTATGGCAAAACGAAAAAAGCATTTTTTCCACTAACGCGAGTGCGCGTCTCGGCAGCCCCGTCTGTGCTGGTCTCTCACCTGGCCTCGCAATGAGGATTTCGCGCCTTCTCTTTGCTGTGGCTGGGCTATTGCATCCGATCGTGGGCTCGGACACTGCATGTGTAACGGAACAGCACGCTGCGGAACGGAAGGAGCAATTTGGGAGTTATGGAGCCCATTTTGATTGCAGCCTCATCAGCCGTGTCCAACCAGGACAAGGCCCACTCTACGTCGCAGTCTTAATCGACAAGTCGGGATCCAACACTCTGATGGAGGCCTTCACATTCCGTGCCAGAGATCGAGGTTGGCCCAAGATCTCGGCGTGCTGCCAAGGAACCGTCAAGGAGCTGACCGAATTGTGTAAGATTCCGTTGATCGGGCCGGACTGTCGATTCAGCCCGGACCACGCTGTCGTGCTAGATCAGCGGTTTGGGTTCTGCGAGGAAGTAGTGCACGGCTCGAGGCCGTGCCGCTACATCTTGTTGCTGCGAGATCCCATCGATCGACTGATCTCGTCTTACAACTTCTTTTGCGTGGCCTGCCAAGAAGATGGCCGTGAGTGCAGGCAGGCTGGCCTCGACAATCCCACTTGCAACCAGGCCGGCCTCGACCATCCCAAGTGTAGGCCGTCTGACCTCGACTGCCCACGAATGTCGTTGATCGAGTACGCTCTCGCCAAGGGGAGCTATTACGCGAACACCTTATTTCCGAGGAGTAGCCCCAACTGGCGGCAAGCACGCGAGAGCGTCGACGGAGCATTCCGTGCGATTACGAAGCTCCTCGAGTCAGATGCAATCGCATTCGCATCGACCCTCGAGAACCTGGGATCTCAAGCCACCGCTCTGACCAGCCTTCTCTCACCTGCGAACAGTTTGTCCTCACCGCCATCAACATGGGCACGCTCATTACACCGTATCCACAATTCGCTAGCAGGGTCCTGGGACCACGCAGATCGTCGAGCCGACCTGTCTCCACTGGCGCAGGCGCGCGCTCGAGTACGAACCAAGGCCAGCCTCAATAGGACTGAGCTGAGGCTCCTTCGAGATATTCTTGCACCTGACTATGATCTGTACCATCGAGTCGGTCGCCTTGAAATCAGGAATTCGATCTAGAATGTGCGCGGCGGTCGCGTCGTGTTGGTTGCGGAGCGCGTGACCTAGATACATCTCCACACCGCACAGGGGGTGTGAAGACACAAAAATGGCGAGAAAGTCCTGCAAGCGTGTGCCGTCGCGGCCGTCTTTTTTGAGGACAGCGCCGCCATCCATCCATGGACGAGGCTGCCGAGGCTGAGGCGCCACCGAACGCCGACGAGGCCGAGATATCCGGGTGGCACATGGACGAGGCTGCCTGGTACGATACGGTCGTAACGCATTGGACCAAGGCAGTGAGCGCCGAGGACAACGACGGCGTCCTCGGCGGCTGGGGTTGTGTCGATGAAGAGGACGCGCGCGGCTCGCTGGCCTTCCTCGCGCAGACTTTGGGCGTGCCGGCGGCGCAGTGGCCCATCGCAGGGTATCGCGCCCTCGACTGCGGCGCTGGCATCGGCCGTGTGACCGGAGCTGTTCTGCTCAAGTCGTCCGAGAGGGTGCACCTGGTCGAGGTGAGCGAGGCGCTGCTCGCACAGGCAGCTGTCAAGCTGAGCGAGCACGCGGCGCGCATCGAGTGCTCTCAGACGTCGCTGCGCGACTTCGCTCCACCGGCGGGCTCGTACAACCTTGTATGGTGCCAGTGGGTGCTTGGCCATCTGACCGACAGGGACGTAGTCGCTCTGCTGCATCGATGCCGGAGCGCGCTGCGGCCGGGCGGCGCACTATTTGTCAAGGACAACGTGGCTCCATCGAAGCAATGCCCCTACGACGGCAAGTACATGCTCGACGAGGAGAACGCGGGCGTCATCCGGACGCACAATCACCTGTGGGCGCTCGCCCGGGCCGCGGGCTTCAAACTGTCCAAGACGGCGCTGCAGACGAATTTCCCCGAGGGCCTGTACCCGGTGCGCATGTACTGCTTCGTGCCCAAGGAGGAGAGTGCTTGCTGCGTCTGAGATCAACTAGGACAGCTCCTTGTCATGAATAGGCGCGCGGTCAGGTCTCCGGCCGGCAAGCTTCGTGTCGCTCCGTGTAGGGTGTCGCGGCGCGGCGGCGGTGTTGTCTCATCTCTCATGTTGTCTCATGTTGTCTATCTCAGTCTCAGTCTGAGTGCGGCCATGTGCGGCGGCGGTCGTTCACACCTCGTCGGCAAAGCGTGTGCTCGCGCTCGCGACAAGAAAGCCCGCTTTGCAGGCCCTGTTGCCGATGAGCGGCGACGGCGGCGGCCTTCCGAGCAGCCTGCCGGGCGGCCTGTTCGTGCGCAAGGACAAGGGCGACCGGCAGCAGCAGCAGGCAGAGCAGCCGCAGCAGCCGCAACGGAGCATGCTCGGGCTCGATCGTCTCGCCGCCGAAAAGGCGCGCGAACGGGCGGCGCTCGCTGCAGAGGAGCCGATGCGACCGCCGGCGATACCCTTCAAGCGGCCGCTTCCTGCGCCGGCACACGGCGATCACGAGCGCCACTACCGTCGGCCTCGCGAGGAGACGCCCTCGCATGCCGGCGGCGTCAATGAGGCGCGTTCGGCAGACATTCAGCAGCGCGTCAAGGAGCGGCTCAAGGGCAAGGCGCAGGTCTTCACCTCGAGCAGCGCAAGTGGTCACGGCGGCGGTCACGACGGCGGCCACGGCGGGGGCCAAGGCGGTGGCGGCGCGGCGCGCGTGCCGGCGTCGCCCGCGCCGTCGATGAGCGGCTCAGAGTGGGAGGCACCCTCGCCGCGTCGCCAGCCGCTCGTGCCCGACCGTGCGCAGTTCGGCTCCGAGCCTCGGGGGTTCCTGGACGCGGGCACGCCACTCGGCACGCCCGCGCCCTCGTCGGCGACCACTGGCATCGTCCACCGGCCCTCGCATAGCTTGCCCACGCCGCAGCCCTCGCAGGGGCCGCATTCCGTGCGCGGAGCCGGCGCGGCGGCGGCGGCGGCGGGTGGTGGTGGCGCGGCATCGACGCCGCGCCACCCGGGCCTCGGTGGCGACGTGTCAGCCGCCAGTCACGCAGCCGGTGGCGTGGAGATCTCCACGGCGGAGATCGAGGACGAATGGGAAAGAGCTTCCACAGTGGGCGGCGGCGGATCGACGGCAGCAGAGGATGCGCAGCTGGAGCGTGACTGGTACGATCAGGACGAGGGGGGCGGCAGCACGCGGGAAGCGGGCGCGGCCCCTTTTGTGGGTGACGAAACTCTCTTCGCCAAGCGCGAGGAGCAGCTCCGTACGCGACACCGAGGGCCACTGAGTGCCTCTGAGTGCCTCGGAGTGCGTCTGATTGCGCCTGATTGCGCCTGATTGCGTCTGAGTTTCGTCTGAGTTTCGTCTGAATGCGCCTGATTGCGCCTGATTGGTCTGAGTTTCGTCTGAGTTTCGTCTGAGGTGCCTCCGCGTGCTGTCTCTGCATTGCGCCCCTCATCAGGTAAGCGCGTCAACCATCGGCGGGAGGCTCGGCTGCGGGATGCGGACCGGTGGGAGGAGGGGCGCTTGCGGGCGAGCGGCATGGTGACCATGGTGGATGGCGCGGAGGATGAAGATGATCAGGAGCTACGGACTCAGGTGGTGGTGCATGACACCAAGCCCCCCTTTCTCAACGGGCGTGTCATCTTTTCGAAGCAGTCGGAGCCAGTGATGCCCATCAAGGTACTCATCCACTGATGACCTCTGATGACCTCTGATGACCTCTGATGGCCACTGATTGCGTGCCGTGATGCCCATCAAGGTACTCACCCACTGAGTGCCACTAATGGCCACTGATTGCATCGAAGCGCCTCTGATCGCCTTTGAGTGCCACTAATTGCGACTAATTGCCACTGATTGCCACTGATTGCATCCAACGCCCCAGGATCCAACGAGCGACTTGAGTGCCACTAATTGCCACTGATTGCCACTGATTGCATCCAACGCCCCAGGATCCAACGAGCGACATGGCGGTGCTTTCCAAAAAAGGCTCGCAGCTGATGCGCAACGAGCGCGAGCGCAAGGAGCGCGAGCGGTGCGCTGATGACCGCTGATGACCGCTGATGACCGCTGAGTGCCCTTGATTGCGTCCCTCATCAGGAGCGCGAGCAGTGCGCTGATGATCGCGGATGACCTCTGATGACCTCATAAGTGCCTCGGAATGCCTCTTGATTGCCTCTGAGTGCCTCTTGATTGTCTCTGAGGGCCTCTGGGTGGCTCTTGATTGCTTCCCTCATCAGGGCAACCAAGGAGAAGTTCGATATGGCCGGCACGATCATCGGAAACATTATCGGTGTGCCGCAGAAGCCGGAAGGTAGCGACGCCCACGACGGCGCCCGTGCTGATGTGCAGTCCGATGCCTTCACGAACTCGGCCACGGGCGGCGGCGGCGGCGGCGGCGGCGGCGGCGCGCAGGGCGCGGAGGGCGGCGGTGATGACGAGCGCGACTACAAGCAAGACTCGATGTACGGCGAGCACATGAGCAAGCCGCTCGTGGCCGCCTCCGAGTTTTCGAAGACGAAGACGATCGCGGAGCAGCGTCGCTTCCTTCCGATCTACGGTTGCCGCGACGCGCTGCTCAATGTGATCCGAGACAATTCGGTCATCATCCTGGTGGGCGAGACCGGCAGCGGGAAGACGACACAGATCGCGCAGTACCTCCACGAGGACGAGTACACCACATTTGGGATCGTCGGGTGCACCCAGCCGCGCCGAGTAGCGGCCATGTCGGTCGCCAAGCGAGTGTCGGAGGAGATGGGGTGTGGACTAGGGCAGCAGGTGCGTGATTGACCTCTGATGGCCTCGAATTGCCTCTGATGACCTCTGATTGACCTCTGATTGACCTCTGATTCCATATGATTGCCTCTGATTGCCTCTGATGACCTCTGATTGACCTCTGATTGACCTCTGATGACCACTGATTGCCTCCCTCATCAGGTGGGGTACTCGATCCGCTTTGAGGACGTGACCTCGGACAGCACCGTCATCAAGTACATGACGGACGGCGTGCTGCTGCGCGAGAGCCTGACCGAAGGGGACCTTGACCGGTACGCATGCATCCTCATGGTCCATTGATTGCCACTGATGACCTCCCTGATGACCTCCCTGATGACCTCCCTGATGACCTCCCTGATGACCTCCCTGATGACCTCCCTGATGACCTCCCTGATGACCTCCCTGATGGCCTCCCTAATTGCCTCTCTCATCAGGTACGCGTGCATCATCATGGACGAGGCGCACGAGCGCTCGCTCAACACCGACATCCTCTTCGGCATCCTCAAGCAGATCGTCGCGCGCCGTCGTGATCTGAAGCTCATCGTTACCTCGGCTACGATGGATGCGGGCAAGTTTGCCACCTTTTTTGGCAACGTGCCCATCTTCCGCATCCCGGGGCGGACCTTTCCAGTCGAGATCAAGTACGCCAATGCTGGCCACTGATGACCTGCCTATTGGCCTGCCTGATGGCCTACCTCCATCAGGTACGCCATGTCGCCCTGAGTGCCATTGATCGCCACTGATGGCCTGCCTGATTGCCTCCCTCATCAGGTACGCCAAGTCGCCTGCGGAGGATTACGTCGAGGCCGCCGTGAAGAAGGTCATCGAGATCCACCTGTCGCAGCCCAAAGGTGACATCCTCGTGTTCATGACCGGCCAGGATGACATCTTAGCGGTCTGTCAGGTCGTCGCCGATCGGCTGCTGGAGCTCGGCGATAAGGTGAGTGCGAGTGATTGCGAGTGATTGAGAGTGATTGCGATGCATGCAATGACGGCTGATTGATCTGGGGGATAAGGGTGTGAGCCTTTCTGCTGTGATTGCATGCTGATCGACCCTCTTCATCGCATGCCGATCGCCCCTCCCAAATGCATGCAGGTCCCCGCCATCATGCTGCTCCCTGTGTACTCTCTACTACCGTCTGAGCTCCAAGCCAAGATCTTTGAGCCTGCAGAGGGAGGCGCTCGGAAGGTCATCCCTCACGCTACCGAACTCGCTCCCCT
>JWZX01000273.1:0-19562 GCA_001275005.1 Chrysochromulina tobinii
GGCCGCGGGGGCGGGGACGGCCTCGGGGGCGGGGATGGCCTCGGGGGCGGGGGCGGAGGCGGCGGAGAGTGGCTGTGAACGAATAGTAGACGCTTTTCGTGATGCTCGTCTGAAGTTGGGGAGCGGGATGGGCTCCTAGGCGAATCACTTGGGACGTGCTTATGAGCAGCCTGCACTTTGGGCGCAGGGGCTGTATCCTGGCTGACGGTTGGTCTGCTCTCCACCGAGGCGACCAACGCGAGGGCGATCGTGGCCAAGCCTCGCCGAGCCGAGAGTCGGCACGACAGAGAGGCGGCACGTGCGCGCATCGAGCGAAAAGCGAGCGATCGTGCTTCGGTGTTTAGCTATCGACTTGCCGAAACAAGTAAAGACGCTCTCACCTTTTGCCGACGGAGATCTATAGGAGGTGCCGGCCGATGAAACACAAAAACCGACCCACACGCTTCCGACGTGTCTCCTGTAGTCACGCAGCACCCGCCTTTCCATATTCCAATTTCCATAAAATCTTCAGACCATTTGTCATCATTTCATGTCGCGGTGGTTATGATCCTGGGGCTTACCTGATAAATATAAGTGACAATGTTTACCGCAGGCGAACGGGAGCTTCCGCAAACAGCGACCTCAATTTGAATCTGCGGGGGGCGGGACAGTCACGACGAAATCTGATACATTTTGCCGGGCCGCGCGGTCAGCCCAGCCCCACGCAGTCTCTCGACGCAGACCTGAGGCAGACCTGAGGCAGCCCCGAGCAGAGCCTCACCGAGCGCGGCCTCCGTCGCTCGCGTCACATCTCTTCCGCGTCGTGGAGCTGCTCTGAGCCGCTCGAGTCGGCGCCCGCCTCGCCCCGCGAGCTCATCGGGTCCGGATTCGTTCGCATGTCGAGGCTGTAGAGGCCCTCCATGGAGCCGCCCGAGGGGCCGAGGGCGAGGGAGCTCGGCAGCGTGCCGACGCAGCTGCCGCGTCCACTGCCGGAGCGGCTGCCATCGAGGAGCGTCTTCCCCGAGGGCGTCGCGCCCAGCATGGCGCTCGCCGAGGGCGTCGCGCCCAGCATGGCGCCCATCAGGCCAGTCGCGGGCGAGGTGAGGCCATTCGGCAACGCGCCCCCGAGCACCGTGAGCACCTCCTGGCGAGAGATGATCAGGATGCGCGCGGCGCACTCGACGCGCGCGGTGAAGTCGGGCGTGTAGTTGGGCGCCTCGAGCGCCGGCAGTGCGATGGTGGTCCACGGCCCAATCTCCGACGCGAACCCCTCGTTGCCCGCACGGATCTGGAGCTGCCCATGCAGCAGCAGGCAGCAGAACGAGGCGGGCACGCCACGCACGTACACATAGCGGCCTCGCTCCACGTCCTCATCGGTGATGGTGCTAATGGAACTCCGGTTGAGCAGCCGGCGGAGCATCGGGATCGACCAGTGCGGCGGGCGGAAGAATGGCACGTTGTTCGACAGGTACGAGGCGAGTGCGCGCACCTCCTGTGGGGTGGGCCGCTCCCCGCCCATAAAGTTGGGACCCGCGCCCTGCGCGCTCGGGCCGTTGGCGAGCATCTCGTCGCGTCGCTGGATCATCTCGAAGAACTCGAGGCGGCGCTCCGCGTTCTGCTTGATCTTCCGCCACGAGATTTGCGAGTGCTGATGGGTCCCCCCTCCATCGAGATCCTCGAACAGGTCAGTCTCGTCAATGATCTCGATGCTGATGAGCGTCTCAATCAGATCCTCCATGGTCACGATCCCAAGCACGCGCTCCACACGCGCAAGCCGCCGGCCCACCTGAGCGCCCGGCGCCTCGGTCACAAAGTAGAGGTGCGATCTCGATGCCTGCATCTCGGCGAGCAGCTTCTCAAGGCTCGTGCCCTTGGGCGCCGCGTAGAGCGACCGGCTGCAAAACGGGAGGATCGAGGCGACCGGGATCTCGTCGCTCGGGTCGACCAAGATGAGATCCTTGGTGAAGACGATGCCCACGATGCAGTCCTTGCGGTTGTGGTACACGGGGATGCGCGTGTACCCCGACGTGTAGATGTCCTTGAGCTTGTCGAAGTCGAGGTTGTCGGTCACGCTGATCATGAAGACCTCCTTGAGGGGCGTCATGATCTCCGAGCTCACCTACGACGAGAAAGCGGAGGCGCATCAGTGTTCATCAGTGGCCATCAGTGGCCATCAGTGGTCATCAGTGGCCATCAGTGGCCATCCGTGGTCATTAGTGGTCATAAGTGGCCATCAGCGGTCATAAGTGGTCATCAGGGCTCATCAGGGCTAATCAGGGCTAATCAGGTCTCATCAGTGCTCATCATGATCTCATCATGATCTCCGAGCTCACCTTGGACGTGAAGCGGAGAGCCGACGAGAGGAGCATTTGGTCCTCTTGAGTCACGGCACCCTGCTTCACCTCCATGTCCAGGAGCGCATGCAGGTGCTGGCGCGAGTACACGGTGCCTATCTCAGCGCCCAGAAAGTAGTCGAGGACGCGCGAGATCGGAAAGGTGATCGGGAAGAACAGGAACATCAGCGGGCGCACGATGAACACCGTGGACGCGCCGATGCGCAGCCCGTGCCGTGAGCAGATGGCCTGCGGAGAGATCTCGCCAAAGATGACGATGATGATCGTCGCGACGAGGCCGCCAACGACGCCCGAGGTGATCGACGCCGAGGTGATCGCGATCTGCGCGTTCACCAGCGTGTTGCCGAGCAGCAGCGTGCACAGCAACAGGTTGCCGCGCTTGCGCAACGGCAGGATCTTCTGGGCGTATTTTTTCTCCTGCTCTTCCCCCGCGGCGATGATGAGTTCGAGGCCCTCGATGTCGAGCGAGAGCAGCCCGAGCGTCAGCCCGGAAAACATTGCTGAAAACATCACGAGCACGACCGTGAAGAGTACATCCGGCAGATAGTCGGTCCATTCAAGGGGACCCTCTGCGCACGCCTCCGTGCACGTCAGGAAGTCGCTGCTTCCGATGAACTGGTCGCAGACCGGGTAGCACACGGTCGCATTCGGGAAGACGTAGGCGGCCGCGGAGTCGGACATGACGGCTAGCTCCTTAAGCGTGTCGGCCTCCTTCGTGTTGCCCACCAAGTCAAGTCAAGACAAGGAAAACATGATGGAGTTACATGAGGAGAAAGCGCAATCAGCAACAATTGGGGGGCAAGCATTCGACTATGAGTCGCGAATAAAGATCGACAATGTTCGAGGCACAATTCGTGTTTTCGTCGCGGATCAATGCATGCGCTCTGGGACGCCTGCGACGTCATCTACTGCCTCACGCTGCGCACACGGCCGGAGCGTCGGCGAGCAGCGGCGGCGCAATTCTCGGCCGCCGGGCTCGCGGACCGCGTCACCTTCCTTTTGCAGGAGCCCGACGTCGCAGACGGTAAGCGCGGCTGCTTCCACGCGCATCAGCAAGCCGCAAGGCTCGCCCTCGAGGCGAGCGCGCAGCGCGCGCTCATCTTTGAGGATGACGTCGAATTCCTGCCGCACTTCACGCCGCACGCCGCCGCGCGAGCCGCCGCGTTCATACGTGGCGACACCGGCGGCAGGCCGCCGTGGAGCATCTTCTTCCTCGGCCACTTTCCGCGGAAGATGGAGCTCACGTCGAGCCCGGACATTGTGCGCGTGCGCTCGATGGACGGCCACGCCTACGTGCTCTCACCCGCCGGCATGCAAGCGCTGTGCGCGCTCAGCTACGCGGGCGACCAGGTAGACGTCCATTTCCACTACCGGAGCGAGACAGCGTACGCCCTGTACCCTATGGTCGCGGTGCAGACGCCCGGGCCGTCGGACACGGAGGGGCTCGAACGCGCCGAGGATTGGAACGACGCGAAGCTCAAGCGCGAGCGCGACCTTTACGACGGGGCGGTGCGCCGCAAGGCGCTCGCGGCAGCGCTGGCACTCAATGCGGCCGTGCTGCCGGCGGCGCTCGGCGGCCTGCTGCCAGGGGTTTTCGCGCGCGAAGAAGCATGATTTCGCGATACTCAGTCGTTTCATGTCCCGGCTCTCTGTGTGATGAGCCAAATCCTAACCGAAGCAAGCAATCATGCTTGCTTGCTTGCTTGTTGCTAACCGAATCCGCCACCACAGGTCCACAGCCGTCGCCATTTTCTCTCTTGAATTTGCAGACCTATTTTCCAGAGGAAGCCCAGCGAGACTCTGAAAGACTCTGCGAGTGTCTGAAAGTCTCTGCGAGACGCTGCGAAGGTCGCATGAGGTCGATTCGGCGACCCGTCGAAATCAAATTCACGAGCTATTTCGCCCATCCGAACTGCGACCCAACGAGCCTCGTCCCTCCGCTTGCGTTCCACTTTTTCCTTGACGTCATGGCGTCCGCTGATGGCAAGGCCGCTCCGACCTCGAGCTCGGACTCGTCGGCACCCGCGCCGTGCGCCGCCGGCTGCGGCTTCTTCGGCAGCGCCCACACTGGCGGCATGTGCTCCAAGTGCTACAAGGAGACGATCACCAAGAACGGACTTGCTGCCCCTGCTGCGAGGCCCAAGCCTGTCGAGGCCCCGGCGACTGCCACGCCCACGCCGCCCCCGCCCCCGCCCGCGCTCGTGGTGACTACCCCCGCGCCGGTGGAGCCGTCGGCGCCCCCCGCTGCTGCCAAGGAGGCCTCGCCGGTGTCGGCGGTGGCTGAGCCTGCCAAGGTGCGCCCGCCGTCGGACGAGGGGACCGAGGACGAGCCGCCGAAGAAGGTTCAGGTGAACACGAGCCGCTGCTGGACGTGCAACCGGAAGATCGGCCTCACCGGCTTCCAGTGCAAGTGCGAGTTCTTCTTCTGCGCTGAGCACCGCTACTCAGACCGCCACGAGTGCGTCTTTGACTTCAAGGCCGTGGGCAAGCAGCAGCTCACCAAGGCCAATCCGATGATCGCGCCCTCGAAGCTCGATACCATTTGAACCGATCGCGGAGCCCAAGCGCGCCTGGTGGGCTTCGCGCCATCTTCCTCGCCGGCGCGACGGCGCCTCCCCCCCACCTCCGCTAGGGGCAGCGGCGACGCGGAGAGGAGGCATGGCCGCGTGGGCTGTCGGCCGTCGAGCTCCTCTCCTGCCCATCTTCTTGTCCCCCTCTCGCCGCAGATGTCGGCAGCGGGAAAGAGGGATAAGTGTAGAATCTTGTTTCTTCTCCCCTTTGGGATCTGGGGGAGCATTCTTGTCCGCAGGGCTGCAGCGTGCGACAGGCACAGCTCTGCTCTCAGTGGATGAGATGTGTGACTGGGCGGTGCGGTTTCAACCATAGCGTCGGCGTGAGATGTACGCGGCGCGCGCCTATATTGGATTTACATGGCGCATTAAGATCATTTGTAATTTATGTTGGCGCCGTCGCGTTATAGTTCACCGGGCGCGCGTGGTGGCGTTCCGATGCGGCACCGGCTGTAACGTCGAGACCGGCCTTTAAGACAGGCGCGGCGCCGCGGCCGCCCACCGCGCGGTACGCATGCGGCTCATCGGAGTACGGAGAGTCTCGAGAGACACCGCCTCACATAGCGATAAGCCCTCACACGTAAGCGATAAGCCCTGTGACACTAAGCGATAAGCGGCCTCACTTAGCGATAAGCCCTCACATAGTGCACATAGCGATAAGCCTCACACCCGGAACGGCCGCGCAGCGGGAGCGCGGCCAGCGGCACGGTGCACCGCCGCGCGCGGACCGCGCACCGCGCGCGCCAGAGACCGAAAAGGAAAACCGATAACGGCGCTCACGGCTCCGACCTCAGTCCTCAGACGTCATAAGTCCCAGCTCCCACGCACACACGGCCCAGGGTCCTCCGCGGGCAGGGGCGCGGGGCGTACGCATGGGCGTAGTCCGCATCCCCCCCGGCGGCCAACCCCAGCGCTCCGAACTCATTGGGCCGCCGCGCCTACCGGCGGCGGGGGCACTTCCGGCCGCATTGCGGCTGTTTCCCGCACACGATGCAGAATTCGGTGCGGCACCACTGGCAGGTCACTGTTCGCTCAGCGAGATTCGATCCGCCGCAGGGTGAGTGGAAGCGAAGGTGGTGTGAAGGTGAGTGGAAGCGAAGGTGGTGTGACGAGGGCGGTTTGAAGGTGAGTGGAAGCGAAGGTGGTCGGTGCACAGGATCTCAGGAGGTGCGGCAGCAGCTGCCATCGCCCAAGTCGCCGCGAAGGGGGTGGTGGGAAGGGATGGTGTGAAGGGGGGTTCGAAGCGCCGCGGCACACTGTGATGTGAAGGGGGTGTGTGAAGGGGGTGGTGTGAAATGGGGTTCGAGGCGCCGCGGCACACTGTGGTCGCATGCCTCCTTACGATTGATCACGCGCTGGCAGCCGGGGCACGCACGTGTGTCCTGATCGTTGGCCACATACTCGGCGAAGAGCTCATCCGCCCGGCTGTTGTTCTGCTGCCACTCGTCGAAGCGGCGCCGTTCATCGGCGTCGCGCCGCAGCTCATCGGCGCGCTGCGCACACGTGCGACCGGGGTGTGCGGGGCTCACGCGCACCCCCTCGCCGCCGCTGCCGCCTCCCTCGGCAGCGGTACATGCGAGGCAAAAGGCGTGCTCGCATTTCGGGCAGTCAAAGTGCTTTCGATCGCCCTCGCGCCATGCGAAGAGATAGTTGCAGCCCGGATGCGGGCAGCGCCGGAAGTTGGAGCGATCGGCCATCAGCGCCTCCTCCGTCCGCGCGTCCGCGAATCTCGCCGCCAGATCGCGCTGACCATAGCGCACCAGCGCGTCGAAGATGGCGGCTGCCTCAAAAGGCTGGCCGCAACCCTCATGTGGGCACCGCACGTGCTCCTGGCTCAGGTCCGCGTTGACGAACCCGACGAAGCACTCTGAACAGATGCGGTGGTCACACGACTGCGCTGTGAACGAGCCTTCCACAGGGCAACGCTCCTGGCAGATGCAGCACTTGAACGTATACATCGACTCTCGGCGGCGCCGCTCGGTGCGCTCGTCCTCCTCGAGCTTGCGTGCGTAGAGCGCATCAGCTTCGGAGATGCGTGCTTCCTCTGAGCGAGAGCGGCCGGGCAGATACGGGTCCGCAAGAGACAGGGCGAGCCGATGCTGCTCGACCTGCTTCTCGACGCCTTCGCACCGAATCGTGTAGTACGGGGGCATGTCGTCGTTGTGAACCACCAAGACCTCAGCGGGGATCGGCGCACCCTGGGCTGAATGGTAGAGGACCACGTCGCCCTTGGCGAACAGCACGGCGATTGCGGCCGGTGGCCGCGGCGGCGGCGGCAGGTTTCTCGGGTGCCATTCGCCGTCCAACTCGTAGCCGGAGGGATGTGATGGCCCCGCGTGCGCCGCCTCTGGTATCACTGGCAGGCCCATTGGGACAGGAGGCGGCGTGGTGCTACGTATTATTGAGGCGGCACGGGCATCAAAGGGTGGCGGTGGATCATCCTCGGGCAGCATAATTCCCAGCCGAGCGAGGATACGGCGTGCCTCGTCCACATCAGCCCTGGCGATGGCGGAACGCAGGTGGTGCAGCACGTCCTGTTGAGGCGGCGGCGGCGGCGGCAGCGTGACAGCAGGTTGCTCAACCACGCTGGGCCGCGTTTTGCCGCACACGTCGCACACGCGCGCGCCGTCGCTGTTCTCGTACGTACAGGCGGGGCACGTCCAAACCATTCGAATGGCGCTCCTTCCTTCGTCCCTCTCTCTCTCCGCGACCCTGTCAAGGAGCTTCTGCCTCGCTCGGTTTTCGGCGTGCTACAATAGTATCGTGCCTGCTTCCTTTTAGTACCTTCACAGTACTCGGGTGTGAAACTGGTCCCAACCCCTCCCACTGTCGATACCCGGCGGGTCCGGCAGTCCGCCCGTAGTCCGCCCCGGGTGCCCCGACATGCAGGAGCGCGTCAGTCAGATCAAGACGCATCAATAACTTGATCAATCACAATGTGTTCCCGTGTCATTCATTCTTTCCAATAATGGTCTCTCGACTCTCGAGGTCGACTCGAGCGCATCAGAGTGAGGTACGCCGTACGCAGCGTATTGAGCAACTGTTGCGTATTGCGTATTGCGATTGCGTATTGCGACAGGTGCGATCTTGTCAATGGATCTTGTGATTATTGACCAGCCCACTTTGACCCGTATTGCGTAATGCGGTATTGCGTATTCGGCGTATTGCGTTAGGGTGAGGTTAGGGGTTAGGGGTTCGGGGTTCGGGGTTAGGGTGTGGCTAGGGGTTGGGGGGGAATGGTTAGCAATGATGGTTCGGTTAGGTCGATGAACAACTAAATCCCGACCCCTAACACGAACCCTAACCCAAAACCGACAGACATACGCAATACGCGTCCAAGCGCCAATACGCAAAACGCACACGCACACGCAATTCGCAATTCGCAATGCACTTTCACCTCGACTATACGATACTATCAGCATTAAATTGGCTATTTGGCTTGCCACACGGACCTGGCCATTGATTGACGAGTTCAACAAGTCCAATTCGCGCAACACCTCAAAGTGCGGAATGGGCGCTGTGTATTTGTCGAACGCCTCACCATCTGCTACTTATGATTGGGGCGGCACGCAATAATGCCCGAGGATGACCCACCGGCACGCTAGCATCAAAGGGTGGCGGTGGATCATCCTCGGGCAGCACAGTTCCCAGCCGAGCGAGGATACGGCGTGCCTCGTTCATATCAGCCCTGGCGATGGCTGAAACCAGTATGTGCAGCACGTCCTGTTGTGGCGGCCGCGGCGGCGGCAGCGTGCGAACGCCTCCCCATCTGCTACGCATGATAGGGGCGGCACGCAATAATGCCCGAGGATGGCCCACCGGCACGCTGGCATCAAAGGTTGGCGGTAGATCATCCTTGGACAGCACAATTCCCAGCCGAGCGAGGATACGGCGTGCCTCGTCCACATCAGCCCTGGCGATGGCGGAATGCAGTATGTGCAGCACGTCCTGTTGCGGCGGCCGCGGCGGCGGCAGCGTGACAGCAGGTTGCTCAACCACGCTGGGCCGCGTTGGCGACCCGGCAGGTGCCCGTGATTTGCCGCACATGTCGCACACGAGCGCCGCGCCGTCGCTGTTCTCGTACGTGCAGGCGGGGCACTTCCAAACCATGATGCGCTTCGATCACTTCCGTGCAGTACCTTCGCTCGGAAAGTTGCGGCCGGCGAAGGCGTGTGAAAAAACTAAAATTTGGCTGTGAAAACTGGTCCGTTTCCCCTCGCCGCTTGCCTCGTCGCTACTCTCCAGACTCCACACTGTACCAACCGGATTCACCCACGCCACCCACGAGGTGACGTTTCACCTCGACTAATCGGTAAATCAGCATTAAATTGGCTGGCCACACGGACCTGGCCATTGATTGACGATTTCAGCAAGTCCAATTCGCGCAACACCTCAAAGTGCGGAATGCGCGCCGTGTATTTGGCGAACGCCTCCCCATCTGCACACCCACAGAAAGGAAGGGAAGAGGGAAGTAAGTAAGCTGCCAGCGCATGAGGGGCGGGTTCGTCATGATTACGTCATGATACGCACAGAAGCGATTGGAGCATCGATTGAATGGCTCGATTTCGCTCTCTATGTACGGAACATGGGTCAAGGCGACGTTGGTCCGCGAACGCTCGCTTGACAGTCCGCCTTCGCTTGCTTGACGGTCCGCCATCGCCTTCGCTTCCTGTGTCGTCTCGGCATCTCTCTGGTTAGCTTTAAGGTCAGCTCCGCGTGATGCCATTTCAAATACATGCTCCAACGCAAAGTTGGCCGTGTCCATAAACAGCACATGGCTGAGCTGATCGAGGCGATCAAACGCCTGCCGAATGACTCCATCGCAGCCCACCTCGAGCATCGTCTTCTCCACACGCCTCGCACGATCGACTAAGCATCCAGTGATCTGCAACACCCTGAGCCGCTGCGCAGGGCACATGCCGGCCAGGGCGGCTTCAAGCTCAGCGTATGGGGCGTCCGGAGCCACTGCAGCCACAGAGTGTGCCGTCCTCTCAAGGTCGGCAGCCCATGATTGGTTGGAACACGCGCTCACATCATGTGCCGCGAGCAGGTGGGCGTTCTTGGCCTTTTTCTTGGCCTGTTTCGAGAGCAAATCTCTATCCAATCGTACTGTCACGACGTGTTCGAACAGTCGATTCATTCGAAACCATCCTTGCTGTTGACGCATGTCCTCGGATGTCACCAGGGCCAGCATCAACTGTTGACAGAGCAGTTGCCACGGCCCTGCGGAGCATACGCGGTTGTTCCCTCTCTTCAGCGGTAACCCGAGGAACACGCCACCAGCCATCGCCCCATCCTCCTCGACGACGCACACCTTCGACGATCCCCAACCGTCGATCAACTTCAGGGTGTCTTGGAACAAGAGCATCTCGGACGAGAGCCGATAGAAGAGCTGGCGAGGCACCGCGGAGGCTTGGTGCCAATAGTTGAATTGAGAATGCGCGAGAACGAGCGGTGACCGAAGGATTGTGAAGGATCGGAAGCGCACGCGGTGCCCTGAGGCAGCTTCGTACTCTCTGATGCGATTCTGCACTTCTCGGGGCGCGTCCCTGAGATCCGAGCAGAGACGGAGGCGAAAGGCAATCGTCAACACAGTGTTGTGAACGGTTGCAGTCCTACGCGAGCGGCGGGCGCGAGTGAGCTTACCAGTCGAGGCCGCAGTGATGTTCCACAAAGATGCGTTTGTAGTGAGCTCGGAGCAACTCGACCAGTTGGCCTTGCACTTCTGAGAATCTCGAACAGTAGTTTGTCTGTTGCCATCCGTGCTGCGCAAACCACAATCGCACGGTGGTGCCCGCCGTCTTCTCCATATGCATGCAAAGGATCACTTCCTGGGGCTCGGGGACGACGGCGGGGGATGCGGCAAGGGATGCGGGCCCGCGCGCTGTAACCACTGGGCCGGACAGGAACCCATGATACTCGGTCAGAAGATGGTCCATGTCACATGTGGCATACCAAGAGCAGTCACGTACTTCGGGATTGACGGTGATGTAGTTGCAGCGTTCACACTTGGCGCATGCATTCAGACACACGCGCACGGCGCTCCGGAGAGAGCGCGCGGCTTGCATGGAGAGGCCAATCGACCCACGGTCAGAGGTTCGACACTCATGAAGCGATCCAACCTTCGTGTGCCCACAGAAGCCCTTTTTGGCGCTTTTGAGCCATGAATCGATGACACTCGTCGTCCCCGGCGGCTCTACTTGCGAGGAAAGTGCCTGCAGTGCGTCGGCGGTAGTTGTTCCATCTTTCTGCTCTTTCAGCTGCTCGCGCAGTGACATATTATACTTATTTGCGCCAGTGGTTTCCTTCAGTTGCTCTTCCAAGCTAGTCAGTTGCTTCGTAGCCTTCAGTTGCTTTTCCACGCGTGCAGCATCGGCGGTGGTGACCTTATCGACCGGTAAGCTGGCTGACCTGATCGAGCTGGCTGTCACGGCCATGCAAGTTAGCAACACGAACGACCAGTGCGCCCGATCGACGCTCGATATGCAAGCACGCATCACCGCCATTTCACGACGAGGTCCTGTCTGCGCGGCGAGGACAGTTATCTATAAACCGTTCAATCGAGTTTGTGCATGCATTTCAGTGCATGTACAATGTGAGGGGAGACAGTACTGTGGGTTAGAAATAGACATTCACACTCATCAAATTCACACCTCGAGGGCAGTGCGAGCGGAGACCAAACAAGATGATGCAGCTGATGATGGTCGGACACCTTCCGCCAGACGTGATGCCGTGGATGCCGCTCCACTCTTTGTGTCCGCAGTGCCGCGTGCCGCGCAAGCATGCGCACGAACCTCATAACATATTGCTCGAGCTCCTTCACACACTCCGAATCCATCCCAGCGCTGGAGTCTTCGTAGATGTTGGCACATCAACAGATATGTTGGACGGTGAGATTGCACTGAAGGAAGGGTTCAAAGTGCTTGCCGTGGAGGCGCGGCAACAAGCGGCTGCGCATGTGGCACACCGATTCAACGCCAGCGTGGCTGCGAGCTTCTTGGATATCCGGAATCTTGCCGTTGCTGACACGCCTGGAGTGATGTCGTTGCACGACGTTGCAGGCCGACTTGGTGACACTTCGAGCCTCGCGCCCAGCGCTGTTCTGCGAGTCGGACCTAGTAAGACGGTGAACGTGACAGTGACGACACTGGACGAACTTGTTGGCGACGCACCGTGTGCTGTCATCAAGATGGACATTCAAGGCTACGAGATCGAAGCACTCAGAGGCGCAGCGTCGATCCTGGCGCGCGAGCGCGCCCCGTTACTCCTCATCGAGGTGTGCGAGCGGCTGCGACCGCAGGTTCCCTTCTACACCATGTTCCAGCAGCTGAGACGTGCTGGCTACACGTGCTACGATATCTTGAGCAACACACAATATCGCATGCCTGACGGAAGCCTCCGTCACCAGCACCGATGCTGTAGCAGCGAGAATAGTAGGCAGCCTGAAGCCGACACTGAGACAGCCCACCCGCGGAGCGCCACCGGCAATGCCTCCTCAACCGCTCGCCCCCCGATGGTGTGCCGCGACGATGCATCGACGAGGTGTGCAGGAACTCTGGTCTATACAGACCTTGCATGCAAGAAAGGCGGCAGGGCTGCATGAAATGGAGACATTGCGAGGGTGCTGGAACTGGAAGGGACTTAGAGCCCGGCTTCTTTCGTACCGTAACAAACAGAGCAGATTTGAAATAAGTGAAAACTTGAAACAAAGTAACAAGCTAGGTGCTGGAAGGGATCCCTACTGTAAGAAATAAAAATCGCAACTCCCGACCTCTAATGGCCCGGCCTAACGCCTAAGCGAAGTACGGCTACTAAATGCCCGATGCCCGATTCGTCTTCGCGTCCTAACCTCACCTTGCCTTCGTGTCCTGCACTGGCGGCACAGTCCACCAACCCTGGATGGCATCGCGCTCCTTGGGCGCCATGTTGGGCGCATCGCCCACCTCACCCGGGCTGAGCGCGATCGCCTTGACATGCAGCGCGTGCGCCTGCACCCGGAGCGCTTGGGGCACGTCAATGCGCTGTGCGAGGGACGCGGCGAGCTCGGCGGTCTCCCGAGGACCGAGACAGCGCAGAGCGCGCGCCGCGTCTGAGAGCGCCTTGCGCACGTGCGTGCCCAACGGCGGCAGGCAATTCGGTAGGCACGACGGAGGGGTGGAGGGCGGCAGGCGGCGTTGCTAGCGGCGCTGTCGTCGGCAGCGGCTGCTTCAAGCGACGGCGGCGGCAGTGAGGCATTGGGCTCCGACGGCGACGCGAGCGCCGGGACGGTAGGCGCCGGGACGGTAGGCGCCGGGACGGTAGGCGCCGGGACGGTAGGCGCCGGGATGGTAGGCGCCGGGATGGTAGGCACCGGGATGGTAGGCACCGGGACGGTAGGCGCCGGGACGGTAGGCGCGGCTGCCACTACCTCCTCGAGGCGTTGGGCAAAGGCGGCGGCGGTGGCGCTCAGCTCATGCGACATCGCATAGAAAGCTTTCACCTCCGGATGAGCTCGCACCGCTTGGGGCGTCAGGCTGCATGCGCATGCGGTACAGCCGTCACAGTCGAGGGAGTTGGGGCAGTGCTTTTGGAAGCGGAGGCCACCCAGAGTGCGCACGCGAGAAAGTGAGACGTAGGCCATGCCAGCGTCGAAGCAGCCATTGACCTGTAACAGGAGCAGTGAGGGGGCGATCAGGAGGGCGATCCGAGAGCAGTCGAGATCAGTCGAGATCAGGGGAGATCAGTCGAGATCAGGGGAGATCAGGGGAGACAGGGCGCTCGCTTCGGTCTGCCATCTGTGGCAGCCCAGCGGCACTGCTAATGTGAATGTGTGCCATCTGTGGCAGCCCAGCGGCACTGTTAATGTGAATGTGTGCCATCTGTGGCAGCCCAGCGGCCGTCGCGAGCAATCCAGGGCAATCACCTGCACGACAGCCGCGTCGAGGGTCATCCCCTGCGACTTATGAATCGTGATGGCCCAAGCAGCGCGTAGCGGCAATTGCAGCCGGTAACACACGCCTTGGCCAACCACCTCGCTCTGGAGCAGCTGTGGAAGGACGATGTGCTCTCGACCGTTGTCGAAGCGCACGCGAGGGAGAGTGTTTGGCCGGCGCCAGCAGCCCCCCGCGCGAAGCCCATGGTGGCTGCCACCCTCACCGCCGCCGCCGCCGAAGCCGACTCCACCGAAGCCAGCGCCACCGCCTGAGCCTGCGCCTTCCGCCGCGTCGACGGACGGGTCGTTACATGTAACGGACGGGTCGTTGGCCACCCAACGATGCAGCCGTTGCCGGTACGTGCTCATGTAATGGAGTCGCCCGAGGAGCTGCTCGCGCGAGCGGTCGGTGTCGGCACCGCGGGACTGCTCGTGGAGGACCTCGAGCTGCTGGTCAATCTCACCCAATCTCGCCTCGACGGCCAATCTCACCTGTTTGGAGACAGGAGCGCGCCGTGGTGAGCGCACGCACATGCTGCGAATCTGCTCACTGAGCGCGTGCAATCTGCGTGCAATCTGCGTGCAATCTGCGTGCAATCTGCGTGCAGTCCGCGTGCAATCCGCGTGCAATCAGCGTGCAATCAGCGTGCAATCCGCGGCACGCACCTCGTCGCACGAGGGCAGAGGGCCGACGAGCCCGAGGGAGCCGTTACATAACTTCTGGTCGCCCTCGGCCTCGAGATCGAGATTCGTCAACAGGATGACGCGAGCGCCTTCGCATAGGTCGATCCGGCGCTCCGCCAGGCAGTCGCCGAAGAATGTGCCGCCCTCACTCCGCATCAGCCGTCGGTGGGTTTCGTCATACGCTTTGGGGTCGCCTGCCTGCTCCTCGTCCACTTCGACCCAATCGCTAGCGACCCATTGGAAGGCGGCCCGCCCCAGCCGTCGACTTGCTTCCATGACCTGCTGCAGCTCGAGGGCATTCCGCTCGTTGACCACCGCATTCACTGGAGCAAGCATGATTGGGCGCGGCGCGCTCGGCCGCACCAAGGGTGCGGGTGTGGGTGCGGCGGCGGTGGTGGTGGCGGCGGTGCCGGTGACGGCGGTGGCGACGGCGACGGCGGCTGCGGTAGCGGCACTGGCGGGAGTGTGGGCGCGGGGCTTGGGGACTGTGGCGCAGTGCGCGTTGAGGAAGCGGCAGTCACTCTGCGTCATCGCGCCTGTTCGGATGCGATTGAGCGTCGCGACGAGCGCCTCGTCCTTCTGTCGATGAGCTCGATGCAGCTCGATCAGCACCAGGGATGCTCGGTACCATGCGGCGGATTGGAACGCAAACCCACGGTTGAGGAAGAGTTCCGTCTCCTGTCGACCATCCAGACCCCCCGCAAGCACCGCGCGCCGCTGCAGCAGCCGCGCGGGCACGAGGCGGCTCCACGTGTCCGAGGGAACCCTGCCTACGATCGGGGGCAGTTGGAAAAAGTCCCCACAGCAGATGAGTTGAACCCCGCCGAAGGGAGGCACGTGGCTGACCTTCTCGCCGCGGTGAAGGTTGTCCGGTCCGCGCCCGTACTTGGCGACGAGGGCGCGCAGCTGCGTATCGAGGGGGACCCCCCGGGGAGTCAGGAAGGACTCAGGAGGCAATCAGTAGTCAATCAGTAGTCAATCATTAATCAATCAAGATGCAATCAAGATGCAATCAGTAGTCAATCCGTAGGCCATCACCTGCTCATCAAGCAAGTCGAGGAACTCCGCGGAGAGCATCGAGACCTCGTCTATGAGGAGTACCTGCAGCTGCGTGGCGAGGCTCTTTCCTTTGCCGCCCGAGGCGCCACCACCCATCCGGCTCGCAAAGTCTTCGTGCACGAGAGGCACGCCCACGCCCATCGCCGAGTGCAGCGTCGTGCCGCCGATGTGGGTAGCCGCGATGCCTGTTGGTGCGGTGATCGCGACCGCCTTGGAGAAGGTGTCGGAGAAGACCGCGCGCAGGAAGGCAAGGATGACGGAGGTCACGAAGCTCTTTCCGACGCCCCCAGGCCCAGTGTAGAAGACGGAGCGCCCCTGCCGGCAAGTGAGCTCGAGCACGCGCCGCTGCTCCGAATCCAGCGTGACGTGGGCCTGCACGGGCGCCGTCGTGGGCACTCAGAGGGCATGGGAGAGGCAGTCGGCGCTCATCAGCAGCGCCCATCAGCAGCGCCCATCATGGCGCGCGCACCGGCTCGGGCGCCGTCATGGGCACTCAGAGCCAATCATGGCGCGCGCACCGGCACGAGCGCCGTCGTGGGCACTCAGAGCCAATCATTGGGTTGCGCACCTGCTCGGGCGCCGCTAGCCATGCGTCCAGATCGTCGCGCTTCCACACACGAGTAGCGGCAGGCGGCGGCAGAGGAGGAGCAACGGGAGCGGCGGCGGCGGCGGGAACGAGCAGTGGCGAGGGCGGTGAGGGCGGCGAGGGTGTGGGCGCCGTCTTGGGCGGCTGGCGGCTCATCTGATGCTCGAGTTGTCGCTCATAGCGCATCTGCGAGAGCAACTCCATCTCCTCGTACGGCAGCAACTCTCGCTCGGCAGCCGCGGCCGAGGGCGCACGCGCCGCGTCGTGAGGCTGGGCGGTGTGAAGCTGGGCGGTGTGAGGCTGGGCGGTGTGAAGCTGGGCGGTGTGAAGCTGGGCGGTGTGAAGCTGGGCGGTGTGAAGCTGGGCGGTGTGAAGCTGGGCGGCGGCGGCACGGGCCTCGCGCTTGGGCGAAAGAGCGGCGGCGGCGGAGGAGCCGGCACCGTCCGCGGCTGTACCATCAGACCCGACTGGCCCGGCGCGCTTGAGGGTACGTTTGCCCTTGGCTCGTTGCAGCCCACACATGGCACACGCAAGGAAAGTCCTCTGCGGCCCGCCATGCCAGAAGGTGCACTGTGTACATGACCATCCGACGGGGCCGTCCGACTGGGCGCCGCTGCTGAGCATCCGACTGGGCGCCGCTGCTGTAGCCGTCGGCTCGAGCGCCGTAACGGGCGCATCGGTAGCCGCTCTTGCAGTCCACGTCGCAGCTGGTGCCGTCCTCGATGTCGCTGGTGCCGTCGCGTCGGCTGGGATGGTACCAGCCCCGCGGATCTCATTCACAGCTGGGATGGTGCCAGCCCCGTGGCGTCGGCGCTGTGGGCTCGGAGGCGCGTCGCGGCTGGGTGGTGCTGAGCGCTTGGGTAGCGAGGCGCGAGCGGCGGCGGCGGAGGTTGGCGATCGCTGCTGGTTCGAGTGGTGCTCCTGCAGCTGGCGCAAGGGCGGCGGCGGCGCGAGTGAGGGCGGGGCGTGCGACGGGGGCGGCGCTGGCTGAACACGCGGTGGCGGCGGCGGCATCAGCAGACGATCCGCTGCCTTCGCCTCCGCTGCCTTCGCCACGTCCTCCTCCAGACCAGCCTCGTCCTCCTCCGGACCAGCCGTGCGCGCGGCCGCCGTGCTCGCGGGCCGATCCACGCCCGGCGGCGGCGGCGGCACCAGGAGCGCGGGAGGCGGCACGAGGAGCGAGGGAGGCGGCACCAGGAGCGAGGGAGGCGGCACCAGGAGCGTGCGCGGCCGCGGCTGAGGCGGCAGCAGCTCGGAGTCGCACCGACGACCCACACGGGCCTTGAGCGCCTCTGCTTGGGCCTCGGCCAGGAGGGCGTACGTGGCCCCATCGGTGGGGTGCTCGCAGGGTGTGAGCCGCGCGGGAAGCGATGCCACCAGCGTCGCCACGCGCGCGACGAGTGCGCCGCCTCCGCTGCTGCCACTGCCGCCGCCGGGGGCCTCTGCGTCCGTCGCCTCGTCCTCCGTATCCGCCGCCTCAGCCGCCCGCTGCAGGCAGCTGACGAGCGCGGCGCTGCAACCGAGTAGCCGCATGCTCGTGCACCCGCCGCCAAGCGTCGAGGCAGCCTCGAGGGCGAGCGCAGCCGCTTCGAGCTCCGCCTGCGCTGCGCTGCCGGCGCGCAGCCAGCGATGGCCGCGCCAGCGGTGGTGGCCGCACGTGACGACCGCGCCGACGCCGACCGTTTGCGGTGCTGCGGAAACTGCCAGGGCAGCGACGCACTCGTCTGGACCATGCGCGGGCCGTGGACCGACGATGACAGCAGTGGGCGTCAGCTCCAGGTGTGGGCGTGGCCTCGCGCGGCGCAGCTCGTCCTCTGCCCACTCGCCCGCCGCGTCGGCTGAGGCAAAGGAGCGAATGCGGGCACCGGGCCGCCCGATGGCCCACGCGCACGCCGGCCACGAGCGCTCGATCACCCAACGGCCACCCTCGACGATCGCGTAAACGACGGTAGAGGCATCCATTTCGTCGTACACGGTAGAGGAAGCCATTGAACGCGGGATTTTGTCAATGAACGCCCCGCGAAGCCGTCCGTACCTCTTGAGAGTAGAGATCGCCCGAGGCTCTCCTCCTCGGCTTTTGATTGCATGTTCCTAATTTGTGAGTAGTGGCCACAAAATGGCCGCGAACTCCCACGAGAATGCATGGCCACAGCAGCAGCTCTTGCCGCCCAAGTCCCCCGCCCCGCTCGGATCACTGCTGGTTCCGGCCGAGGCGTGGCACGCCATGGAGGCGCAGCTGGCTGAGCTTCGAGCGGAGACCTCCGAGTGCCGGCGCTTCCTCCGCGCACACCTGCGGCTCGAGCACAACAAGCGGAACAGCGCGGCGACGCGTCTGCAGGCGGCGTGGCGCCGCCACTCTGCGATCGCGCACCATCCACGTGGACGGCGCCTCGCCCGCTGGCGGACCTGGCGGCGCTCCCGTCTGCTCCTGACACCGGCGCGCCTGCACGTGAGCCGGCCGCCGGTCGTGCTCTTCGAAGCGGTCGCTCGACGACTGGTGCCCGTGCAGGCGCTGGCTCGTGGCTTTCTCGTGCGCCGTCGCGCTGCGGCGTTTCTCACCCAGCAGGCGGCGGCGCGGTCGCTGCAGGCGATGGCACGCGGCCGTCAGAGCCGTCAGCGCCACGCCCTCCTCGTACGATCTGCTCGCCGCGCCGCGCGGCTCGAGGCGCGCGTGGCCAGCCTCGCGGACGAGCTGGAGCGCGAGCGCCGCGCACGCCAGCTCCACGAGAAGGCGCTTCGACGCCTGTGGAATGCGGTCCTAGGCCCCGGTGCGGCATCCGCAGCGGCCGCCGCGGGGGACGCCGCCGCGGGTGACACCGCCGCCCTTGGCGCCGCCGCGTGCTCGTCTCTCGAGAGGGCGACGCAGCCGACGCCTCCCTCGCCGGCTGAACCAGCCGAGGAGGGCACGCAGGAGCCGAGGGAGACGCGCCTGCGCTCGTGCGAGCGTGTGTGCGTGGCGGCGGCGGCGGCTCGCCGGCGCGCGGCGGCAGAGTGCGTGCAGGCCGCGTGGCGCGCGAGGTCCGCCGGGGCGCCCGAAGTCCTCGTCAACCTCACCTCGCCAACTGTGCTGCGGTTCTGACGTGCCCTCGCACAAGCTGAACACGGCGGCAGTCTCTGTTTCCTTAAGGAGAGTCTAGCTGAACGGTCCATGGACACTCCGCGTGGGTGAGGCATCGAAGAAATTCATATCAGAAGCGTTTCGTATCCGGTATGATAGATGGTACAGTTATAGTACACACGCGCGGCACGCCCAGGCCAGAGAAGGTGAGAGGCCGGTCTCTCCCACAGCGTGCAGCCGCCGTTCCTGTGTCCGCCTTTCTGCCCTATATAATACGGAGATCTAGTACCGGTAGCCCTAGTGACGAAACCCACTGGTTGCCTAATAAAGAGATGACGAAACCCTGCGAGGTCAGTGACGA
>JWZX01000274.1:0-20948 GCA_001275005.1 Chrysochromulina tobinii
CCCTCCCGGACATCAAGGAGGGTCTCGGAAATCCGGACATGTCAGGAATCTTGCTAGATTCCCCCACTTTACTGCTCAGTTGGCCTCCCGAATTGCCAAATCGAATTGCCCAAATGCCAAAGCCACGAATGACGAAAAGACGAAAGTCGAAACCACGAAACCGCAAACCCGGTCGCGAGCGCGCGTGTGAACGTTCACAGTCAGACACACGACACCGATAGAGTTGCTCCGTCAGACACACGCGATGCCGACAGAGTTGCTCCCGTCGGCACTCAACAGAACATTATGCCCTTTGCTTCGAGGTGAGGTGCACTTTGACCTTTCAAAGGCAAACGCTCAGGCGGTGCGTGGTCTCGTGGTGGACGAAGAGGTTTGCCATGCCCAAGTCAATGTGCTTGGACTGGTGGCCAGCACCTTCGATCAGAGGAAGCCGAGCTATAAAGCACCTTGGGCCGAGAGTGCGCGCACACGCTTCCACAAGCTATGCTCAGTTCGCTTCGAGAGCAGCGCTCAGGGCTGCATGCACGCGCTTGCTGCATCTGCAAGTTGTGGTCCGCACGCCGAGTGCACGGGCGCTCGTGCATTCATGATTGATCTTGTGGATGCAGACAACCATGCCGCATGGGGGCGCAGGTTTGACGCCGCATCCGACACGTTGCCGACACTCGAGCTCTTGAAGCAGAGGCATGCCGGTATGACCGTGCCTTCGATGGCAGCCCAGCCAGTTCGGATACCGCAGCAGAAAGTGTCACCAGCTGAGGAACGGCGACCGAACCCAGATGAGGATGCAACACGCAGGGCTTTGTTGGGCGAGGACGCGAGCTATCGGTACCAGGTTGACGGAACCGCCGAGATGGTGCCACCGCCAGTACCCATCGTGCCGGCTGCCAGCGCGCCTCCCTCATTGCCACCAGTAGCCGACCGAGACGATGCGGTCGCGAACGATCAAAGGCATGGCTTTGAACGACCATTGGTCGCCTGCTCGGTACTGCTCGAAGATGCCATCAAGCAGTCCACAGGAACGATGGAAGATTTCATTCTCATCCAGCGGCGCGGCAGCCCAACGGCCGCCACGGCGCTTCGCACGCTCTACTCGGCCATTGCAACGTGCACGAGCTCCTCCTCAGCGCCACCGAGCACGCTCGCCAAGTCGTGGTATCGCCTCGGCTTCCTGCTGAATCGGCACGGTGGGCTGGTGAAGGCGGCCAGCCTCGCCCTCGAGCACGCCATCACGCTCAATCCGGACACGGCCGGGCCGCCGAATGCCGAGTTGATGCTTCTGAAGCTCGCCGAGCTCGAATCCGAGCACGTCCGCAACGACGTGAAGGATTTGAAGCTGGAGATCAAGACGCACTACACCGAGGCGAGGCGGCTCAACCCGTCCCTTGCGAGTCACCTGTTCACGAAGCAGTATGGAGAGAGCAGCTTCATGGAGGTGTTGGAGCGCATCGACGAGCGGCGGGCTGCCAGGGATGGTGTCGACGCTCGGGACCTTGCCAGGCAGATGCCCTCCGACCTCGAGCGCTGCGTCGAGGCGCAGTCGATGAGGGACGTGCATCGCCTGCGTGGTCGGCAAGGTGACGTGGACCGAGCTGATGCACTCGATCGGATCTTGCATGAGCTCGTTGCCAAAGGCACCAAAGTGCCGAAGGCGCCCTATGTACGCGATTGAACGGATTCCGCGCGACCGGGCTGACGCGTCGCGTGGCCTTTCTATACTTTCTTAGACACCTAGCACCTTGACCTTCGCGCCGTACGGTTCCATGGTTGCGTATTTGAGAATCAGAATGACTTTAAGAGCCGGTTCGAAGTAAGTAACTCACGCCTATCGGCAGCTTAAGAGCCGGCGGTTCGACGGCGGGCGGCGGCAGCGGGCGGTATTGCTGGGCCTTTGAAAGTTTTCACACGTTGACAAACACTCCTCATTTGAACGACGTACATCGAACGAAAAAACCCCTTAAACCCGCTCTGAAGTGATCCGATGGGAGCTCAGAGCTCACATGTTAAAGACCATGTTTTCCTCACGTGAAGTTGGGGCTCGTGGGCTGACAAAGGAGAGTGGACGCACATCGGGCGTCCTCGAAGCGCTGTGCGAGCGCCAATCGGGCGTCGCAGGCTGCAGCCGCGCGCCACCACCCGTGGTGGGTCGGGTGGGCGGCCCGCTGCTACGCTTCTGCAGCGCCGCCGAATTCGCGGACGCATGGGCGCAGCTGGCCGCAGCTGGCGGCCGCGGAGCTGAGCGCGGCGGCGGCGGCGGCGGCGGCCTCCGCGTCGACGAGCCGAGTCTGGTCTCGGGTGCTCCGATGGGCGCGGCCCCAAGGTCGGAGAGAGGCCGCAGGCCGACGTCGGCGACTGACACGCCGGTGCCTGCGCCATTGAGGTACCGCGTCATGAGCGCGGGTGAATCCGCTCTCGCGAGGGCCGACAGCGGTGTGAGCGACTGATCTGACGGCGCGAGTCTGGACAACGACTCGCCCGCCTGGCCGGGATCCACTGCCACGCGCGCATCCGCATCAGGCGGTGGCAGCACCGAGCTGGGCACAGGTGGCTCGGGCGGAGGCAGCGCCGTCGGACGTGTGGCGCGCGGCGGCTTGTCGCGCCCTGTCGGACGTGGCCGAGAGGGCGTCATCGCCGGCAACGGAGTCGTAGCCGCGGCTGTGTACGCTCCAGAGACGGCGTACGCGTTCGCATCGGGGCGAGATTGCGCAGGCAGGAAGTGCGGTAGCAGCACTCTGCCGCCAGGGCTGCGCACAGCGTCGCCATAGTAGTCCAGGTACATACGCGCAACGGCCACCTCGCGTGCCCAGAAGTGCATCGCTTCCTCCGTCTCGGCACCGAAGACGAGCTTGTCCGACTGGAACTGCTGGCGGCCCTCCGCGCTTAGCAAGCATGCCCACTGCCAGCGCGCCTCCACCGAACACAGGCCGGTGTTGATGTGCACTTCGCCTTCAGCACGTGTCATGTCGATACACTTGAGGCCGATGGAGTGCTGCTGGACAATCTCGCGGAGCGTCCAGAACGAGCGCGAGACTCGCGTGTAGGTGAGGTGGCCGTCACCAACCATGAGTCGCACGGGCAGCCACCTCTTGCCGTGTCGCACCCAGCACTGCAGCTGCAGCGCCTGCTGC
Organism: Chrysochromulina tobinii; assembly: GCA_001275005.1. NCBI lineage: Eukaryota > Haptophyta > Prymnesiales > Chrysochromulinaceae > Chrysochromulina > Chrysochromulina tobinii. The sequence goes on from JWZX01000274.1 coordinate 3,129, forward strand.
TTCTCGATGTGCACAAAAGGTGCCGTCTGCACGTGCACCGTGAGCGCAGTCGACGCGAGCTTGGCCGCGACGTCCTGGAAGAGTTTTGCCGCCTGCTGGCGGTGCTCATAGACCTCGGCGTCCAGCTCGTCCGCACGGGCTTGATGCTTCGCCGCCAACTGCTCCTTCTCTTCGCACGCCTTGGCCTCCTCCTGCCACTCCTCAAGCATTTCCATGACCTCGCTGTCAGCATCCTCTAGGTTGATGCGCAGCCGTTGCAGCGCGCGTCGCAGCCGGAGCGCGTCGCTCTCGTGCGTTGGACTGGTGATCTCATCGTGCGACGAGAACAAATTCAAGCCAGAATCCATGGCGACACCCCAAAATTTGCGTTTCGTCCCTCGGCCATTGATAGTTGGGTCCTGAAACTTGTGGACACTCGTATATCGTTTCAAGACCACGACGATGTACGGCTCCAGGTCACGGCCGTACTACGGTCACATCGTGTCGGCGAGCACGATACTCTGCTGGTGCAAACGGCCCGTACCAGCGGCTCCCTTTCCAACGAAGAAGCTCAGCACTTTGAACGAGGTGTTCTCGACCGCGCTCGTCAGAGATCGCGAGAGGGTGCGCACAGTGACGATGCAGCAGCTCGTCGTGTCGCCTGCACTGGCTGGAGCAGCGACTCCTCTGGTGAACACTCTGGTGCTGCTGCTCAAGCTGCTGGGTTGATCGTCTGGTTTCATGGTCTGATTGCTGAGCCCGCGCCTCGTGGCTCCACCAGCCCTGCGGCCGCCTGTCAGGACTCGGCGCCGTACGCCCCGACCTTGCCTGAGCACAGAGCCGTTACCGCCGAGAGCTACTGTAGGATGCAGCACCACGTTCTCAACGTGATGGAGCGATGTGCGATCGCGGCCGTTGACGCGCTTTGGCTTGCCGCTAGCGCCGCCCGAGAGAGCAGTACTCGTGCAGTGGCAGATGCCTGAACAACTGAGCCGCGCCGGCCCGAATTCTCGTGAATACGTCTTGAGGTACCCAAGCTTGAAGGCCACCGCCCGGTCGAAGTCGCGTGGCTCCGGCCGCCAGCACAGGTCGAGACGAGAGCCAGCCGCATCAGCTCGCAGCCCCGGTTTAGGATTGCCCGCGCTGCCCTCGATGACAAAGCGCCAGCCGTCCATGCGCAGAGCGTGCTTCAGCATGTCATGCCCGCGGACGCACACGACGGTGCTTGAGAAGGCGTCATCCGCGTTGTGCTTGAAGTACGGATCTCGCAACGAGATGGGCATGAAGCCCATACCGCCCTCGGCTGGGTAGGACACGGCTTGATCGGGCGCGCCACCATCTTTAATCTGCAGGATGGATTCCTCGAAATAGTTGCTAACTAAGCGTGCGGCCACGAGCTGACCTGTGTCGGACGGGTGGATGCGATCGAGCATCAGATCGCGCATTCGAAGGCCTTCGGTCTCGTTGCGCTTTACGACCTCGAAGAGTGCACCTCGCATCGAGATGCTCGACACTCCCTCGTACCATCTGGCCATGGCCGTGGCGGCCTCTTCCACCGGCGCCGCGTACGGAAACTCCAAATCGGAGGCATCCACGTAGTTCTTGGTATAGTCGAAGCCACGCATCTTATCTTTGGGCCAGAACTTGAACATGTGCAGCAGCACAATCGGAGGGCGTTGCGGATAGCGCAGCAAACGGCGCAGCAGACGCTCGTACTCGCGCGGCTCGGGTGAGTTGACGCTGTACTCGACAAAGATGAGCTGCGCCGTTGACGGTACGTGGAAGCTGAGGCAGCCATCGACATATGCTGGCGTCGAAGCGGGTACCGCGCCATTAACCCGTCGATGGCCGGGATGTGGGAAGGTTGCATTGAGCCATTGCAGAAATCGGCCGTGCCAGAGAAACATGCCCAGCCGGCGGTGTAGACCGAGCGTGCTGCCTGCTGAGATGCTGCCACCGACAACTGCGTACTCAAGGGGTTCGCCGGCGATGAGCCGTTTTAGTACGGAGTGCAATCGACCGCGGTCGCGATGAGTCACGGAGGCGGTCAACCGGTCGCGGCTTAGCGCGGCCAACGCGCGGGGCGCTTCGAGTGTCCAGGCGGGTGGTATGATACCACTCCCTGCGCTTTGCCTAAGGATTAAAAAGATCAGGAAGCGCAGCATTGCAAATGGATTTCGAGGAGCTGGCAGCATCGTCCTCAGTAATACTATTACACTCTCACAATCGGTTTCGGGGGAAAACTCGTTGCGAACTCGTTGCATGTGTGCAACCGAAACAGCACGTGGAGTGGGTTGATAGGGTATATAGCTATCCCCGTTTCCCAGCTTATTCCCGGCAGCGTTTGCCGTTTCATTCCGCGTTTCCGGTCACAGATACTACCTCAGAGCTCAGTTGACAGTTCGACGAAATCAATACATGTCTCATGTGTAACCGTGAATAGCTAAACAGCATCTATTCAGTATACACCCTCAGTCTACACCAGCCCGCTGCTCACAACTGGCTCGACGCTGACTACCCTCGGGCAGCCCGAGAGATGCGCTCGCAATCTTTCAACGCGTATATACGTGGAGTCCGCCACTCGGCCTCTAGCGGATGTGGTTGGCAAGGGCGGCGCGCCTGTCACAGAGTGACCACCAACATTTCACTTGGCCTCCTTCCCCCGGTACCACTCCACATAGTCATCGAGCAGAAGTGGCCAGGCGCCATCATCCTGCGACATGAAAGGGCGCGCGCGCGGCGTTCAGGTGTGAGTGGTGCGCTGGGCATGAGACAGTGCGCCGGCCGGCGAGGCGAAACACAGGAATGCTGGCGCACCTGGTAGTTGGAGCAGTCGGGCGCGATCTCGGTGCAAAAGTTGAGGATCATCGACCACTCGTCCGAGGAGACGCCGCGCTTCTTGGCCGTCTCGTGCTCCTGCAGGAACTCGCACATGTTCGGTATGTGCTTTGGGTATGTACTGCCGTGAAGCAGTTGAAGCATGGCGACGGCGGAGTTGACGTCGATTACTTTCTTACGATCTTCGCGGCAGAATTTGTGCGTGTAGGCGTGCAGCGAGCGCAGCTGGTCCATGCTGCGCGAACTCCTCAGTGCCGAGTAGATTTCTGTAATCAGCTGTTTGAGGCTTTCGTACGATGTAGCTGCGCTGAGGCCCTGGACGGCGCCGTGCTTCCACTCCTCACGCGAGAAGTAGCCCATCTGCTTGGCATCGAGCAGCCATGCCAGTACTAGCACAAGCACGTCGGATGGTTCAACACCAAGTGCTAAGCAAAGTTTCTCAACACCGTCCGGACCGATGGAGCCGTCAGACTTATCCTCGTACTTGTCAAACTCGTCCTCAAACCAGGCAGATCGAGGCGCCTTCGTTGTCCCAGCGCTGGCCGAAGAGGAGGTAGGTTTTCTCCCGAACGCGCGCATAGACATAAACTTCGAAGAATGCGGTCGGAAAAAGAGTTTCTCGTCGCGTTCACACTCATTGATTCACGCCGGCAACACACGCGGCTCCCGGGGGTGTTGAGGTTCTCCACAGTGTGGGATTTCCTCTGGTCCCACAACTCACAAGCTGGCCGCACATCGCAAGAGCGGGTCAGCGGCCAGGAGGCCGTCGTCGCCACCGCCGGTAGCGCAAGCGTGGTCCACTTTGCCAAACGATGCAGGATCGATTGGATCGAGTGGATCGATTGGATCAGTCGCGCCGCCCCGAGCGCCGTCCGTTACAGCCGGCGCCTTACCCGAGATGGTCGACGTGCCCACCGCATCGCGGAGCACCGATGGGTCTGCCTCATCCTCCCACTCGTCGTCGCGACCAGTCTGTGGACGTGAGGAGCGCGATGCTGCTCCCGACGGTATTCTCGGCTGCCAAGAGCGCACAGAGCCGTCGGGTGCCAATGGTCGAGGGTCGGCCGGCACTTGGTCGTCTGTGCGGCGCCCGTGGTGAGCCTGAAAGTAGCTGCTTGACATCGTCTTCGGGTTGAAGTCAGTGCTCTCCTCTCCCAGCCGGACACGCGAGGAGGTGGGCGCCTCAGGCAGCCAGGAGCCCACGAGACTCGGGTCGAGCTTCGGGGGCGCGTCAACAGGTGCCACTTGCTTGTCTCTGGACACTGCCGCGTAGTAATAGCTGCTGTCGAGACCGCCACGCGCGCCCCCCAGGCTGGCGCAGGTGTAGCTAATTGGTGGCGTCCGCTTGCCGTCCGCCGGCCCACCCGGCATTGCGTGCCGCTCCTTGCCCAAGTCGCGGAGATCCTTGTGCGTGACGCAGTCGTGGCCGCAGCGTGCACACAGGAAAAAGGAGGGATCGTTGTCCTGACGCACCTTGCCACGGCCGTGAAGGAGCACAGTGGTGCGGCCATGCTTTTGGATGTACGCGTTGCAGCTGCAGCCTTTGGCCTTGCAAGCGCCGCGCGGGATGCCGGTGATGTCTTCGTCGCCCACACCGCTGAACGTGGGTAGCTGGCTCGCGCGGATCGCGCGCTCGGTGCGTCGCGTGCACTCGGCGAGCACGCGCGCCTCCTTGTACGCCTCGAGCAAGATTGGGTCCCGAGGCGCAAACTCGAGCGCCTTGCACAGGCGCGCCGCCGCATCGGAGCCGCGCTCGAGCGACATGAGCGCCCGGGCCGCGCGAAGATAAGCCTTCGGCCACTCGGGTGCGAGCTCGATGGCCTTCTCCGCGTCCCGAAGGGACTCCTCGTGCATGTGCAGCATCTCGTACGCGTACGAGCGGTTGGACCAGAGCTCCTTCATCTTAGGGCGCATCTCGATGGCGTCGTCGAGGTACTTGATGGCACGCCCCAGGTCCATGCCGCCCATGTGGTCGGTGGCCATTTGCTTCAGCAGTATCGCCTTGCGCTCGAGCTCGAGCTCCTGGGGACTCATCTTGGCCACGCGCTGCGCCTCCTCCACGGCCTCCCAATCGAAATCTTCGGTGATGCGTCTGGCTGCATTCGCCGTCGCCGACTGCCGCTTCTCCTCGGATGCGAAGGAGCCCGAGATACCGGCGCCCGTGCCGTTCACGCCCTTCTTGGCCCACGAAACTCCCTTTGCGTTGCGTATCGCCGCCATGCGCGCACCAATGCTCGCCTTCTTTTGCCGCTCCCAGCCATCTTTGTCGGTCTCGGCAGCCAAGCCACTGATGCCGCCCATAGCAGCATCCTTTCCGTCAGATCCGCCCGTCGCATTCGTCGCGGCCGCTTCGGCGACCCCAGCCAGGTTGAGGGGTCGGAGCGCGATCACCTCGCCCTTCGGGAGCTGCACGTTGTACCGGCCTGTCTCACAATTGTACGAGGTGCAGACGCCGCGGCTGCCGTTTAGCGCCGGACGGGCGAGCAGGCCCTCAATGGTCACTGAACGGCCGACCAGCGACGGTGTGTCTGCCCGCGCGGATGCCTTCGTGGCCGGGAGCAGCGACGGCCGAGGCTTGGCGTCGCCGGAGTCGCACGGCGCGCACGAAAGCGGGCTACCCGCCGCGTCGGCAGGCAGACTGACTGCGCCGACTGCAGATTGGCGGCGGAGGGCTGTAGAGCGCAATGCCTTCTCCTCGCCGACTACGCGAGTCTTTGGAAACGTGTGTGGCGCCTCTCCGTGGCCCATGGCAAGATATTCTTGAAGAAGTTCGGGCCGGGAGGCCATTGATATCACCTCGGCGACTCCCGCGTCTGCCTCCTCACCTTCGGCAACCTCGCCCTCGGCGGCGTCGCCCTCATCATGCACGGCACCCAGGGACGCACCCGTGGGGGCCGCCGACGGAGTAGCCGCGATGGCCGCGCGCTCGAGAAACTTGCTCCTCGCGGCTGCCCGCTCCGCTTGGCGCGCTAAAGCCTCGGCTTTCTCCTTCTCAAGTCGCTCGCCAGTCCCCTCGGGCCTGCTGAATTCCCGCCCGTTCTCGACGTACGTCTCCATCTCGACCGCGCCGTCGAAGCTCGAATCGTACCTGTCGCCGGTCTGGCGCTGTTTGAGCAGCGTCTCGAATTCTGCCGCCTCGTGAGGCGCCATCTCGACAGTCGCGCGCTCGAGATCGCGCCTCAGATGGGGATTGTGTGGCTGGAGCAGGAGGGCCTCGTGCCAGTGGAGCGCTGCCTCCTTCCAGTGCCCAAGCTGACCCTCGATCATGCCCAGGGAGATGAGGCCCTCGGTCCAGCCGGGGCGCTCGCGCACAACCTGCAACGCGTCGGGCAGTGCGAGATCGTACCGGCCCATCCCTATGTGCTCCTTCGCACGCTGGTGGACGAGGAACTGATCGTTTGGCGTGTGTGCGATCGCCATTGATAGTAGTTCGACGGCCTCCTCATGCATACCCCATTTGGAGTGGATCGCCGCGAGGTTGCGCAGCGCAAGGGCTTTGTCAGCAGGCTCGGCAAATTTTTGGATGTCAGCGAGGACCGGCTGGCGCTCAGCAGAAAAGGCTGCCTTCTTGCGCTTCTGGGGCGCATGTCCTGCGCGGCGCCAGCCTCGGCAGAGCTCCTTTACAGCGAGCCACGCCTGCCGTAGGTCCTTGCTCGCCTCGGGCCCTAGGCGAGAGTCAGCCTTGCAGCCGAGCTGAAATGTGCGCATTGCGGCATCATAGTCGCACAGGCGCAGCTCAGACTGGCCGCGAAGCAGGTGGGCACGTCCCTCCTTACGCGCAAGCTCATTCTTCTGCTGGCGCGTCATCAGCTTGATGCCGAGCTCTTTAGGGTTTTCCCACGGCTTGATGTCGGGGTCGTGCTGAAGCCCGTACATGTAGCACGCCGTGGCAGCATCTTCAACGGCAAGTGCGAAGCGGTTCGATTGCGCGTGAGCAACTGAGCGCTCGCAGTAGAGCTCCGCATCGTCAACTGCAGCGAGTGGGGGCGGTGGGACAAGCGAGCAATCGTGTCCACAGTCAGCAAGGCAACGTCGCTAGCAGTGAGTTTGAGGCAGCGGTGGACGTGGCGGTAACGGTGGCGACAGCGAGCGCCAACGGCAAAGCGTAGCAGCAAAGCGTACCCTTGTTTGTGATGAGCTTGTTAAGCTCGCGTATGGCTTGCTCGGGTCGGCCTAGCCGATTGCATTCCTGCGCGAGCGCGAATCCAGACAGCGAGACAGCCCCAGTCTCTGGCACGGGCGGCGGTGTGTGTGCATGAGCTGTTAAGCGTGCTACCTCCGCCTGGAGATGCTTGGAGCTTGGATCGAGATCGAGGGCCCTCGAGTAAGCAGCGAGTGCGTCGTTTGCGCGCCCAAGCCCCTCGAGAGCGGCACCCAGGCGCCCATGCGCCTTGGAATAGCCGGGGTCGAGCTCGATGGCCTGGGTGGCATCCTCGAGACCCTGCTGAAACTCGCGCATGGCCAGCCACGCCGCCGCGCGGTTGGACAGCAACTTGACGTCCGTGGGGCGCCGGCGCAGCGCTTGGGACCATAGTTGCTGCGCCTCGTTGTAGTCACCAGCTTCGTAGGCCATCTTGCCCTGCGCTTGCAGCACGTCTGCGTCCGCCACCCGGCCCACACCATGCCAAGAAACCTCGCCCTGCAGTATCTTCGCTGCCAGCGGTGGCGTTGGTGGCGGCGGCGCGGCGGTGCCAGCTTCTGCTAAGAGCTGCAAAAGCCGCGAGAGCTCCATGCGCATCGCTATCGAGTCGGGTGTTGCCTTGAGGCCACGCTCATAGGCTGCAATGGCCTCCTTTGGGCAGTTGAGAGCCGCTAGCGCTGCGCCGTGGCGCCCGTGCGCCTTGCCCCAATTTGGTCGCAGCTGCACGGCCTTGAGCGCATCATCGAGGGCATCGTCCGCTTGCCCAAGCAGTAGGTGCGCAGCCGAGCGATTCGAGAGCACCGTTGCGTCGTCAGCGCCGGGGGATCCGAGTGCCGCCGTGTACAGCGACACCGCCTCGGCGTAGCGCCCTTCTTTGAAGGCAGCGCTGCCGTCCGCTTGAAGGCGCTCTGCAGTCGGCCTAAGAGCTTCCAGAGTGGCCTCGTTCGCAATTGATGCACTAGGCAGAAGATCTAATGGAGCGCCTTCTAATGAAGAACTAATAGGCAAAGGATCTAACCCAGCGCCCTTCTCTATCACCGGTGAGTTGGGGCGCACATCGCCAGGCGCGCATAGAAGATCTGACGGCGAAGCAGCGGAAGATTCAGTAACGCAAGTGGCAGCTCCCCTGCATGAAGCGGAAGCCATCTCCACCATCGCCTGCTCGACCTTCTTACGCAAACCCATTTTAGAGAACCCAAGGCGCTTGAGCTCTTCTGTCAGCGCCGAACGATCGGTGCGAGCATATGCTGCCAACCTCTCGAGTGATCCACCGTGGCTGAGAAGGGCGGCGCTCAGTTCTTCCATGCCATGTGCTTCGGAGAGGCCCTGAACCCTGTCGCGAGACATCGGCCAAACATATACAAGTAGGGCGCGAAACTTATAAACTTATTTGTAGTTCCTGTTGTGGTTCACGTTCACGTAAGGTGCCATCTCGGCAAGACGCACGACCGCCCGTGGAGAGAGATTTGAAACTGACCAAGCTACCTACACATTGGCAGGACCCCCTGAATTGCGGGGGGGAATTTGAAGGGGATGTCGGCGTGTGAGAGTATGGCTTTATGGCGGCATGCGACATGGGAAAATTGGACGGCATGCACGACACGGCGGGACACGGGCATGGGAACTTGCTTGTTTTCCTCGTTGCTTGTCGGTCCCGTGGAGACGTTCCTAAGACGTTCCGAGGTGTAGGCCAGCACGGATGTGTTACCTCCGAGTCCCAGTGAGCCAGACGCCCGCTCCCAGTCCCCGACACGGGCCCGGTGGCTGCGTAACTTGTAATTGATTTCTTACGGTCACTTAACGGTTACTCACTTAGGGCCGGTGTTGGACCGGTGTAACTTGAAAATTTCGAGCACCGCCGAGCGTTGCTGAGGCACATGCTGTCGAGCGCCGCCGCTGGCCGCGCTGCGCACCGTGCAGAGGCCAGAGGCAGAGCGAGCAGCGTCCGAGCCACGCGTACGCGACAGAACACGTGACACGCGCGTACGCGACCGTGACATAGTTCAATCCCCGTCAATCAGAGTCGGCGTCCTGAGGTGTCCTACGCTGGTTATTTAGTTCTATAGTTGATGATAGAAGACGGCCCGAGATCAGACATCGTCCCCGACCTCGTACTCCCGTTCCTCCTCGCCGTCGCCATATTGCTCGCCGTCGGTCGATAATCCCAGCTCGCGTAGCCGCTGCAGTGCCGTGGCGTCAGCCTCACGCATGGCGGAGCTTGCCGAAAGCCGCACGCCCATCCGGCGCAGCACGTCCTCGACGTGCTCCTCAGTGAGCGCAGCGCCGCAAGACGTGCCAACGCTACTTTCAGACCCGAGGAATTCGCGGGCTCGATAGACGATCAGGATCGGAAGGTCCTCGTCCTCGAGCGTCTTCTTGGCATCGTGCGCGCACACGCTAAGGAACTTGACCTGGTCGTACTTGGCGGCGATGGCCTCGAGCTTGAAGTGCAGGCGGACGCTCGCGGGCAAATAGTGCTCCATCAGGTGCACAACCACGAAGGTCTGGTCGCTACCCACATTGTCCACGGCCGCCGGGTATTCGAGTGCATCGATAGCATCGACATGACCAAACGTCGGAAGGCACGCCGAAGCGGCCGCGGCTTTCTGCACCTGCTGGAGCCGCTGGATGCGATATCTCATGAACTCCACATCCTCCTCCTCGTCGTCTTCTTCGTCGACCGCAGCGGCATGGCTCACGGCAGCCTTGGTGCCGCCTCCAGCAAGGCGTCGGTTGGTCTCTTTTTGGCGAACCTTGTCGGCCTCTTGTTGCAGCGCGATCATCGCGTAGTGCTGCCGTGCGTCATTCATGACGCCCTTTGCACCCGTGGCCAAGCGGTGCGGCTTGATCACGCTCATGTTCGGATCATCGGATCGGAACATGGTCGATATGTTCCCGGTCTCGTCCTCGATACCATCCACAAACTTGCTGATCTCGCGTTCGAGCCTGTTGCTCGGCAGAAAGCCGTGGTCGGAAGCGAGGCCGTGACTGTCCATCTTGTTGTTGGGTCAGGCGTGACAAAGATGCTGATTGGTGGACTTAGTTGCCTAAGTTGGCCGCCAATCAGCATCACGGCCGCATCTTATGCCGAACTTTCACGCACAGCTCCTGCAGCTAGCCACTATTCCTCTTGATTTTTCGGAGGAGTGTGTTTCGTCGCGAGACGCGTCCTTCTTGTCATCACAGTGCGCGGCTAGGATTGACACATGGCAGGCGACGCAGCGAAGAAGACGTTTGCGCAGAATCAGCGCTGGTTGAACAAGTATCTCCTGATTCTTCTTGGCATCAACGTGCGCCTCGTCTCTCCCCTATGAACGACTCATGCCATCTGCTGATCAGCACCACCATGTGTACACTCCCTTCCACGCAGGCGGCATACCTCGTGTTTCGCGTGTACTTCTTATGGAGTAGCTTCTCCGGCTGGCACATTGCTGGTCTGGCCTATACGTGGACCGTGTACGTCGTGTGCATGGGCCTCTTCTTCGCGTCGGCAAAGCCCAAGTATGATGAGAAGCAAACGGACAAGCTGGTCTATGGCGGCACAGCGCTTGATGAAAGCGGCGGCGTCCTCGAGTACACTTGGGACATGCTCTACGTGACCATGTTCTTGCAGCTCGCGACCGGCTTCGTCTCAGACTGGTGGTGGCTGGTGCACCTCATCCCGCCTAACGTGGCCTTCTACTTCTTGTGGATAAAAGTAATCTACCCATGGATATCAAGACCCGACCCCGATCCCGTAAACCCCATGATGCAGCAAGGTGTCAAAGGCCAGAAAGTTAAGTACGGCAAGGCAACCTGAATCAGGCATACGATCCTTGCGGCTGAAGTCAAAGGCAGTCTATGCTTGTGCAAGAGACACGTACAGCAAGCCCTATGTCGCTCAAAATACGTCGACCGGACGCGCTCTACGCTTCTCTACGCACGTTCGCTTCACGCCCGGGACTCCGACACGAGTCTTCCAGTAATGTGGGAAGGAAGCGTACCGCACCGCGAAACAATGCTGTCAAAAAGAATCGGTCTGGATCGCGTCAACCAGCATTCTCGAGCGATGCGCGCTAGATTTATTACAGGCCGGCTCGCGTCACCGACACGTCGGAGCGTGAGCGTCGCCGTCGGGATATCCGGGATCGATCACAGACTGCCGGTAAGCCCGCGCGACCGGGAGTCCGCTGGACGAATCGCCCCATTGCAGCAATCATGCCAAACGTACAATAACTCATGGTACATTGATGCCGAGTCATTTTCGCACGTCGCTCTAACGTCGCACCGCCCCGCGCCCGGCCGCGCGAGCCCGCGCGGCCGCGCGCGCCCCCGCGGTGCGCGGACCGGCGACCGCGCGCCGGCACGTCCAGAAAAACCCACACCCACAGAACCGCCTAACGACCCGCGGGACGCGGGAGGCGAACCCGGCGCGCGCGGGACCGCGATTCCGGACTGCGCCCCCGGGTGGCCGCGCACGAGGGTGGAGGCACCGTCCCCGCCGACGACCGAGCGCGAGCAAAACCCCGGCCGCCGGCGGGACCAGCCCCGACGAGCCGAGCGCAAATTGAGATTCGCGCACCGGCAAGCAGTAGTGGTCTACCCGCGGAGACGCGCCCGATGGCGCCCGATCGGCGATCGCGGTTTGAAAACCAAACGTTTCGTGTCTTCTCGACCGCACGAAACGAAGCGCTGAACCGCTTTCGTCGTCCGCCGTCGGAAAGAAAGTCCATTTGCCTCATTGCGGCATTTCATGCGCTCTGGGCCCAGACCAGGACCGAGGACCGGACAAAGCGCACTGAAGGCGCAGCGAGGCTGCGTGCCGCCCAACATAGAAACTACTTGGCTGACGGCCACTGCACATCAATCGAGCTGCTGAATGGCGATCCCGGCTTTCCGTTTGCGTCTTCGTCGGCGAGTTCGCGACGACCTACGTTGCCGTCTGCCGTATGCCCGCGATCACGTTGGCGCTAACAATAAGAGCGCCGCCAGCAATTTGCACGAAGCCGATGCTGTCCTTGAGTACGATTGCCGAGAAGATGCACGCAAAGAGCGGCTCCATGGCGTACGCAAGGGCGGCCGTCGATGCGCGAATGCTACGCTGCGCGTATGACATAGCCCACGTCGTCGCGCCTACGATCATCACGCCATTCCATGCAGCTGCGGTGAAAAGCCTGTTTATCGCGTTGGCGTTCGCATGACGAAGCCATCGCATCGAGTTGCCCCCCACCTCAAAGATGATGCAGGCTAGCAGCGCGACCAAGTCGAGAAACGCATTGGTCGCCACCTGTCCAGTTGCCTGTACCGTGGCATTCACCTCGCCATAAGCGCTCAGCCTCACTGTGTGCATCGCGTAGCTCATCGCAGCGCCGATCGAACAGGCAATGCCAAAGGCCGTGTCCTGATCATGGTCTGGCGGGGCATGGGCGCCGCGCGCCTCAAGCAAGTGTGGCACGATGGTGATCATTGCGATCCCTCCGAGAGCGAGAAGGCTGGGCAGCACACGAAAGAAGTGGCGGCCGAGCGGAGCGTCACACGACTCCATGCCTTCGAGCAACGGCACGACGACGACGGACGACTGGACGAGAATGGCGTTGGTCGTCGCCGATGTGCCCGTGAGCCCGATGAGCTGTAGAAGCTGCCCGAAGAAGAGGTAGACGCCGAGTTCACAACTGGCCATTGCGGCTCTGCGTGGCGCTTTGGCGCAATCCGCATCAGAATCAGGCACCGGGATGCACTGGCGGCGCTGAAGCGCTTCGAGCGCCCAAAGCAGTCCCAGCGCGGCCGTGCCAATAAAGTGGCTCACAAGGTTGGTGAGAATGACCGGTGGTGCATGCCGAGTATCGAGCAACATCTTCAGCGACGGCGTGAACGTGCCCCATAGAATGGGGACGCTCACGAGTGCTGTGTACGGTAACATCAGCCTGCGGTACGGTAGAGAGCCGGCGGACGATGCCACTGGGCTGGACGAGTCGAGGACCAGGACGGTCTCCTCATCTGACATCGCGCCCGACATTTTTCATCGTGAACAGTTGTGAACACGCGGCACCAGGCACGAGTAAAACATTTGTGGCATTCCGCATTCCAATTGTTGTTACATGTATTGATGGCCGGATGTGGGGAAATCTTGTGTACGAGAAAGAGCGTCGTCAGGGCCGCCGCGGTCCCATGGCAGGCACCTTCGGCGGCGGGGCAACTCCGAGCCTCTTCGGAGGCGCGGCGACACCTTCTGGGGCCAACGCGTTTGCCCCCGACGTGAAGGGTACGAGCCTCTTCGGAGGTACGCCGGCGCCTACCACCGGCCTCTTCGGAGGCGCGCCTGCTGCTGCTGGCGGCGGCCTCTTCGGAGGTGCGCCGGCTACTGCTGGTGGCGGCCTCTTCGGAGGCGCACCTGCGCCAGCCGCCGGCCTCTTCGGAGGCGCACCGGCTGCTGCTGGCGGCGGCCTCTTCGGAGGTGCGCCGGCTGCTGCTGGTGGCGGCCTCTTCGGAGGTGCGCCGGCTGCGGCTGGCGGCGGCCTCTTCGGAGGCGCACCGGCTGCTGCTGGCGGCGGCCTCTTCGGAGGCGCACCGGCTGCTGCTGGCGGCGGCCTCTTCGGAGGCGCACCGGCTGCTGCTGGCGGTGGCCTCTTCGGAGGTGCGCCGGCTGCGGCTGGCGGCGGCCTCTTCGGAGGCGCACAAGCTGGCGGCGGCCTCTTCGGAGGCGCGCCTGCTGCTGCTCCCGGCGCGTTCGGCGCTTCAACTGGGAACCTCTTCGGCGCGGCGCCTGCAACTGCGCCCATGCCGAGCGAGGGCTCGATGGATGGCCACATTTTTTGGCAGTGGCAGAAACAGATGGAAAACGCCTGGAATTCCAAGGACAAGCAGAACTGTTCTTTCAAGTATATCTTCTTCGACTCGTGCGAAGAAGCCGGCCCAGACAGCACGATGAAGGTGGATCCCCAAAAGCTGCACGAAAGGCGGAAAAAAACCCGAGAGATGTCCGACAACGCGATGTGGGAGCGGGCAGACGCCCAAAACCGCGACCCTTCGCGGCTCGTCCCCGTGCAGGTCACGGGCTTCGAAGAGCTGCACGAGCGGCGCAGAAATCAGCTAAAGATGGCGAATGACATTGCGGAGTTCAACAAAAAGGCGCTCGCAATCATTCATACCGTCAAGGATGAGCGCAGCTTGCAAATCGATCTCCGTTTCCGACACTACGTGGAGCGCCAGCAGATGCTGGCCCACCGCGTCCTGAAGCTCCATGCGGCCATCGAGCGCCAGCATATCAATCGCAACGAGCGCTACCGTCACGATGGTGGCTTAGAACCGCCGATCGAGATCAAGGAGGAAAACGACATACGCCGGCTGTATGCACTTGAGCACGAGCTAAGGAGGCCCATCTCGCGCCTGCACGAGCTGAGCTCGCGTCTGGAGCAGGAGGCCGGCCGCGACAGCCCAGCTCGATGGCCTTCCGCCGGTCTCCCGCTTACATCTTGACAGCCTGCAGGAATGGCTCACGCGCCAGCAGGAGGCCGTGCGAGTCCTCATCGAGGTGAGTCTGCAGGATCTCAAAGATCTTGACGTCGTGCGCGAAATCGTGTGCGAGATGACTGGCCGTAACCCGTAAGCCCGAAACGGTGGAGTCTGTCGTAGGCTGGTTGTTGGTGTCCGGGGGCGCACGCGCGACACCAACAAGGGTGCACGTACGCAAGGGGGGAGCTCGGGGTCCGGTCTCATATGATGTCCTCGTTTTGCGACAATAGCGGGCAATTATTCAATAGAGGTAACGGAGGTACACGCCTTGCGTTGGTACGCCGGATCTATTTCTAAAGACTAAACGCCACACCGCGCGCCGGCGGAGTAATGTGCGCCATGAGGGTTCTAACGCCCCAGATTGTCGTGCAAGAGCGAAGAGTTCCTCAGAAGAACTTGAACTTGAACTTGCGCTCTCGAAAACCTGCTATCGAAACATAGGCGCTGTGTTGAACGTGCGTCCATGGCGCCGAGCTTGGAGAGCTTGTGGCGCGACGCTCAGCATGCGCATTTGGCCGGCGACATGGCGCGCGTGCAGCGCAGTCTGCGCGCGGCGATCGACATTGCGCCACAATTCGGCGACGCCTACTTTGAGCTTGCCAATACGCTGTCTGCTGGCGGTCGCACGCAGGAGGCGGTCCGTGGCTACCGCGCGGCATTGCGCACAGGCAACGTTGGAGACGTGCCGATGGCGCACAACAACCTTGGTAACACTCTTGCCGATCTCGGCGACTTGGAAGCGGCCACGCGCGAATACGAGCGCGGGCTGCGCTTGGCACCCACGTTCACTTACCTGCATAATGGGCTCGCAAATGTCTTCACCTCGCAGTCGCGCAACGCCGAGGCGGCCGCAACGCTGGCGCGGGCGATACGTGTGCGGCCCACTGCGCATTACGCTTACTACAATCTCGGCAACGCCCTGCGGCGGATGCAGCGATTCCCCGAGGCCGAGGCAGCCTTCGTGTCTGCAATCAGAGCAGTCCCAGACGATGGACGCTACTCGCAAGGCCTTGGCCAGCTCTGCCACGAGACCAAACGTTTGAGCGAGGCGGTGGCCTTTTATGCAGCAGCAGAGGGCCAGCTTGCGAGCAAGGGCTGGGCGCGCTCCGCTCCGTTAGAGCGCGACCATGCCTCAGCTCTGCGCGAGGCGAAGCGGTTCGACGAGGCCGTGCACCGAGCCTTCGAAGCGCAGCGCCTCGAGCCGGATGGCGTCGCCGGTCTCTCCACGTTGACAACCGTGCTCAGGGATGCGATGCGGCTCGAGGAGGCCGCCGTCTACCACCAGCGTGAGGCGCTCGCCGACGTGCGCACTGCAGCCGCGACCGCGAACGAAGCTGAAAAAGCGGCGGCCGTAACGGCCTTTGCCACCCAAGCGGCGCGTGCGCGCCATCGTATTATGAGACGCTTGGTGCTCTTCTGTCGGCCATCGTATTCGGGCGAGCGTTCAGATGTGCCGGGTAGTTGGGCGTGGGGTCCACGGGCCAAGGAGCGCGGCATTGGAGGCTCCGAAAGTGCCGTCATCTCAATCTCGCGCGAGCTCGCAGCCCTCGGCTGGGCTGTGGAGGTGTATGCCAACCCTCCGAGCGAGGACATTGGCGTCGACGACGCAGGTGTCCTCTGGCTTCCGTACTGGTCGTATGGCACCCTCGAGCCGCCAGGCCGTGGTATCAGTGCTCCCGTTCATGTGTTCATCGCCTGGCGCTTCGCGGAGGCCCTCGCACTTGGTGCGGAAGCGTGGCGTCGATACTTGTGGCTACACGACGAAGTACGGCCGGAAACCGTGCCTCGTGCAGCGCTGCCACTCCTCGAGGGCGGCGGAATTTTCGTGCTCTCGTCCTTCCATCGCTCGCAGTTGCCCGAATACGCGCAGCGGCTTGCCATGCTCACTGCAAACGGCCTCGACGCCTCGGCTCTGGCGGATGGGGCTAATGCAAATGACCGATTCATCTACGCATCGACCCCGAGTGCTGGCCTGCACCTTCTTCTCTCCATGTGGCCACGCGTGCGCAGCGCTATCAAAACGGCCAGGCTCGACGTATACTACGGCTTCTGGCCGTACGCCATGTGGAACGACCAGCCTCACCTCATCAAGCTACGCAAGCTCATCGAGCCGCTGCTTGAGCAGCCAGGTGTTCATTACCATGGCATGCGCTCTGAGGTGGAGCTGGCAGCAGCCTACGCAGCGGCAGGCTTCTACGCGTACCCGACCGACAAGGCCGAGACGTCTGGCATCGCCCTCATGAAAGCGCAGGCGTGCGGGTGCGTGCCCGTCACCTCGGGGCAGCCCATTTCGGCGTTGCCGGAAACGTGCGGCGAATTCGATCTTGGGGCGACCGGCCGCTCTGGCTATATTGGCCAGGATCTGCAGTGGCAAGAGGACTTTTTGCGTGCGCTGCTCGCTGCTGCGCAGCGGCCTCCTTCTGAGCTGAATGCGTTTCGTGCGCGCATGAAGGTATCCGCCCGTCGTCGCTTCAGCTGGTCGTCGGTCGCAAAGCAGTGGACGTCGTTCTTCAATCAGACGGCTGATGTGCAGACGAGTACTAATGACCAGCCTGCCTCAGTGCCACGGCGAACGCCGCTGCCATCGTCGCTGATCCTGTCGCCTCGGTCCACGTCACAGCCGTCCTGGTCGGCGCCGTCTCCAGTACCTGCAGGCCCTCCACCATCACCGCCACCACTGCCAACGAGCCGAACGCGCCGGAAGGGTTCAGGGCAAACGGTTTTCCTCGAGGTTGGCCTTGGCGGGCAGGCCGAGGAAGTCCTCGACGCACACCCTAGGGATGAGGCGGCGGCAACAGAAGCGGAGCGCACCGCGACGTTGCTGGAGCGGCTTCACGATCAGCGCGCCCGGCGCCTCCATCTCGAGCAGCGCGTCATTGACTTGTCTCAACACGCCGGCGATATTTAACCACGATTGTGGATTGAACCACACCCGAGAGCCGAGGGCCGATAGTCGCATTAAGTGTGCGGCCCCGGCGCTACCCCGGCGCCGCACGCGTGGCGGTTCGCTTACCGGCGCGCCGGCGGCCGGCCGGACCGAACCCGCGGATTTCGGCCGCGCGGGGCGCAGGACCCGCGGCGGCGTAGGCCCGGCGGCGGCGGACGGCGCTGAGACGGCGCGCGCCGGGCGGGGCGCGCCGTTGCGGACTCGTTAAAAACTCGTTAACGGACTCGGGGTCGTACACATGCGTAACTGTCACACTCTTCTATACAGTTTTTGTGTGGGGGCCGGCGAGTACGGAATTACGCCGCTCGCGCGACCCGGCGACCGACGCGGGTCCGCGCTAAGGGGGAATATGGAGTTTTTGGTTTTTGACAACCAGCATGCAAACAACATACCCACTGATTCTCCAGAGCATGGGGATCACCAT
>JWZX01000278.1:0-10150 GCA_001275005.1 Chrysochromulina tobinii
GCCATCGCATCCGCCGCCATCGGCGCCGCCGCCCTCGACCCCACCGCCCTCGCTCCCGCAACCCTTCGCCACCGCCGCCCTCGCCCTCGCCTCCACCGCCCTCGCTCCCGCCGTTGCCCTCGCTCCCGCCGCCCTCGGCGTCGCCCAGCCCGCCGCCGCCATCACCACCGCCTCCATGCAACCCGCCCGAGCCACACCCGCCCCCCCACCGCCGCCCTCGCCCTCACCCCCTGAACCCTCTCCCCCACCATCGCCGAAGCCACCATCGCCGGAGATGAGCGTCGTTGACTTCGCCCTCGAGCTCGCCGGCGACGTCTCCTCCTTCACCCCGAGCGTGCGTACCGAGATGAAGAGTGCGATTGCGGCTCGGGCGGGCGTCGACCCATCGGCGGTGGAGTTGACTGTCACGTCGGGCAGCGTCATCGTTGGCGTGCGCATCCTCACGCCAACGGTCATGGCGACCTCGGTGCAGTCGACAATGGCCAGCGCGACGAGCAACTCGAGCAGCGCGACCGCTCTGCTCGCGAGCGTCACTGGCGTCCCGATCGCCGTGCTTGCGGTCGTGACGGCACCCACTGCTACGGCGGACGTCGCACCGCCGCCGCCGCCGCCGCCAAACGCCCCCTTTGTCATCAGCGCCGGAGGGGGCGAGATCAACATCTCGTCATCGTCCTCGTCCCTCGTCATCAGCGCCGGTGGGGGCGAGATCAACATCTCGTCATCGTCCCTCGTCATCGCCTCGCTGGCCGTGAGTGCGGCGCTTCTGTGCGGCCTGGTCATCTGCTGCACGGCGATGGTCTGCTGGTGGATGAGGCGCAGGGCAGTCGAGCTGCGGCGCCAAGACGTCAACGACAGGCCACGCAATACATCCGCGGGCACGACCTCCGCAGACAAGCTTCCTAAGCAGCAGCCACACAATCGCAGCAGGGCGAGGGTTATAGCCTTGTCACCACCTCCACTGCTCGGTGGCGGCGGCGGCGGCGGCGGCGGCGGCGGCGGCGGCGGCGGCGGCGGTGGCATCGAGATGAGCGGTCGCTTCGACCGCCATTCCTCCGAAACGGAAGGCTCGTCCCATGCAGACGGTGCCGAGGGTGGCGCACAGCCGACGATGGCGGGCGTCATCGGCGCTTCGGGTAGTAACACGATCCGCACGCGCATAATGGCGGAGCGCTCGCGCATGCAGGACATGCCCGACATGGTGAGCCAGCAAAAGGAGGAGGTACAGAATGCGGCGGTGATGCCGGCGCGGGATACCAGGGTAACTACCAGTACCAAGGGACCCGGCGCTCCTTCTAAGGACGATGCCTCGCCGCCGCCATACGCGCCGCAGACCGCCTCGTCCGAGGGCGCATTGCATGCATTCCAGGTCTGGACCTCTCGGAGCATAGGGGGCGCCTTGCACGCATTCGAGGTCCAGGGAGCCTCTCGGAGCATAGGGGGCGCCTTGCATGCATTCGAGGTCCAGGGAGCCTCTCGGAGCATAGGGGGCGCCGCCCCAGTTGTGATGCCGCATTTGGGTGAGGACTCCATCGTGCTGCAGGAGGCAGATATCGCCAACTTCTGTGTGATGTGTGATATTGAGGCCGAGTTGGACGCTTGAGCCTGTGAGCCGGTGTGATGTGTGAAGTGTGCGTAGCGTACATGTACACTGTCACTGATGTGTGAAGTCACTGATGTATGAAGTGTGCGTACATGTACACTGTCACTGATGGTAGGAGCACCTCCACACTCCATTCGAGTCGACCGCAACGCGATGATCACGAGAGACACCGATCGGAGCTCTGGGAGCATGGCTCTGAGGCGGCTCCAACGTCTAAGCGATGGAGCTCCTCGCGTCTGAAAGGATGCTAGAAAGGCGTGAGCGGGCGACGATAATTATCGTATTAGGTCGGTGTGTATGTTCCATCTTCCAACACACCAGAACAGTTGACACCATTCACATCGCCACATCACGGGTCACGGCCCATTCGACGGACATTCGGCTTCTCTCGCGCCTGGAGAGTACACAGTTGACACGTAACGTCGAACCAAGGATCACTTGCCCGCTTCTCTCGCGCCTGGAGAGTACAGTTGACACGTAACGTCGAACCAAGGATCACTTGCCCGGGGTCGGCCGTTGGATGACGATCGCGCCGTTTTGGTAGCGGCGCACCGCGGGCCGATTCGCAGCGGCGCGCCACCCGAGCTGCCGCGCAGCCCAATAGCCTACGCACACCTGATGAGGGGAGCAATCAATGGCAATCAACGGCAATCAATAGCAATCAAGCTGCCGCGCAGCCCAATAGCCTACGCACACCTGATGAGGGGAGCAATCGACGGCAATCGATGGCAATCAAGAGCAATCGACGGCAATCAACGGCAATCAATGGTGATCAATGGCAATCAAAGGCACACCGCCTCTGCCGCGTCTGTTGGGAAGGTGCCGACGTGGCTCTCTCCGCTGCCGCCGCCGCCGCCGCCGCCGCCGCCGCCGCCGCCGCCGCCGCCGCTGCCGCTGGCTGCACCACCGGCGCCATGGCCGCTGCCCACCACGCCGAGATCGGCGACCACCTGCCATATAAGGGTGGTGCACCAAGGCGCGAATGAGTCGCAATCAGTCGCAATCAGTCGCAATTAGAGGCAATTAGGTGTCATCACGACCGACCGACCGACCCGCTACCACGCGACGCTACGTTTCTTATTCTTTAACCTGACCAGCAGGTTAGCTTCAGTCTAACTTCAGAGATCAGAGCGTTTGACCCTGCACCCGAACCTGCTCCCCGGCCCCGAGAGCGAGTTAAGAGTTGATGAGTTGTGTACATGTAGTCTATGTGCTGGGAGAGACCGACCTCACTAGCGAAATTGAGTAGCCCGAGAGAGCGAGTACTCAGTACTTGTGTTGACAGAGGGGAGCGGAGCCGTCCTTTGAGACGCTGGTGTGGTGAGCGCGGGGGGGCCGCGATGTAACTGACTGACTGACTGACTGTGAGTTGTGTACAGTGTTTCCCGAGCCGCGACGGCGTTTTTTGGGGCCCTATAATACCATAATATCATATCGATTACCTGCAGCACAGAAATCATCTCCATCAATAGAGTCTGCTGGGACTGAGCGAGTACCAAACCGTGTTCCACGAGCGGTTGTACCAGCAAGACCACGCTTGGACGCTACACTCGTACGAACATGGTTTTCGAACAATGGCACCCGTGTACGCGCCAGCCGTGGCTTCGAGCCCCAACAGGGTCGTCCCGGACGGCATGCAATTCTCAATAAGGCGACGGTTGGCCGTTTTGTAACGTAACTGTAACACTTGTTACTCAATGCGTCCACGATCAAAACCGGCACGCAGTCTATCGATTCTGCCTGCCCTGCTCGCGCGCGCAAAGGTATCCGTCTGCACTACCGTCGGCCTGGCCCCGAGCGCAGACGCGTACGATCATCGCGCGCTCCCATGCCCAGCGCCGTGCCGCGCGCGCGTGGCGCCAGCCCCGCAGCGCCCGCGCCGAGCAATTGCGCTGCTGGGCACGCCCGCGCCGAGCAACTTCGCTGGGCGCGCACGCGTGCGAGCCAACCCAGTGGCCGCACGCCGGCGATCGATATCGCGCGACTCATCGCGCGCTACCCGCCCGCCTGCTTTCCTACGCAGATTTCATCTTGAAGAACTTCAAGACACCGAACCCGAGAGCCTCAAGATTAATGCTGCGCCTTCTGCTCGTCGCTTTACCACTTGTCGTCGCATCGCCGGCGGCGTTCGACGCACAGGATATCGACGCCCTTCAGTTCGAGGTGCAGTTTCCGCTGCAGATCGAGGTGCGATCTCCGCCCGAGTCCTACTAGAGTCCTACCCGAGTCCCGCCCTCTTCGCCCAGCCGCCACGCGAGAACAACACGACAGTCCCGACACACACTCCACTCCGCACGCACGACACCCGCCAACCGCACACGTCGCAATGGACGCGCCTCGGCGCTAGAATGCGGGCAAGACGATCCAACCTTCGATCTACTTCGTCACCAACCTCATCACAGCCCAGGGATACCAACCCACCATCCACAGGTGTGCCCCCCAGCCCGGCCGGCTATCTCGCATGCGGCGCAGCTTCGGTCGGCCCTGCCGCTGCGCGCGATATGCGCGCGAGGCCGTTGCGCATGCTGCACGTGCACGTGCACGAGGCCGCGCGCGCGCGCGATGTCCGCTCCCGCGCCTGCACGACTCCGTAGACTCCGCGCCCACCGAGGCGCGATGCAACTTACGCTGGCCATCGGCACGTGCGAACGCGCCGCCTCGCTTGTTTTGCTGACGGCTTGCGCGTTGCTTCCCCGACGCAGGCAGCCGCGGCTGCGAGCGATCGGGCACGACGGCCACCTCGCCCTCGACATCTCCGCCACACGACCGGTAGGTGCAACGTCGACACCACAGTCACAAGAGGATCCGGCCGCCGTCACGCCAACGCTCTCCCGCATGGCCCAGGCGGCGTGGACCTGTGCCTCTTAAGCCGGGCGCGGGCGTCCTCGAGGCTGCGGCCCCTATGCGGCCCCGTCGGCGCACTGCTCGACCCACTCACCATCAACAGCGGCCCCGTCGACTCCGTCCTGGTCATCGGCGCCATGCGAACCAAGGGCGTTGTCACGCCGGCGCCGCCTCTCGCCACGGGTCCACCACATCACCGCCTCTCGCACGACGCCAGCCCACACTCACCTGTGTAGCACTCGCCTGCATCTATACACACCACACACTCACGTCACCGCTTGCCACTCCCAGCCCGCTTCCACTCCACCGCCCGTGCCCAGCTGACACGTTTGTCGTGCCTGCGCGCAGCCCTCGCACGACAAGACCTTCTCGCCGCCCGCGGCGGTCGGCGAGACCCCTGGTTCGTCCTACCAGCTTCATGAGGACAACAACGCCTCGGTCGCTACCGGCCAGGGCGCAACGCACGATGAGCCGCTTGCGGTGCGCGCAATCACTGCACTGCACGAGTGCGAGCGCAATCACTGCACGAGTGCGAGCCAGGCGCCAGCAGGCCGCGCCCATTACGGCGCCCTATTTCCCCAAGGGGACGCCTATGGCCACCGCGCCATGATCGCCCCTGCCTCTCCACGCCCAGTACGGCGCCTTCGTTGCCAGGGGATGCCTGTGGCCACCACGGCATGATCGCCCCTGCCTCCACCCGCCACGTGGCATGTCCACGCCACGCAGCCATGCTCTCCCAATGAGCTCACGACCGAGCGATGGTACGCTGCCATCTCTCGCCCGCAGGTGCATTCGGGCAAGACGACCGACACGGCGCTCTCGCCTTCGCAGCCACCGGTCTCCAGCCCACCGCGCCCCCCCGCGTCAACATCTCTGGCACCCGCGGCACCGCCTCCTCCGCCGCCGCCGCCTCCGCCGCCGCCTCCGCCGCCGCCGCCGCCATTAATCAAATTGTGCACCGATGAGTGGAGCAGTGGCGCCTTCTACTTAAATGGCGCACCCATGCTGTGCTCCTACTTCTCAGCACAGCCCTCTGCTTGCGCTTCCTATTCCATCGCGCGGACTACTTGCCCGGTCGCGTGCGGAACGTGTTCGACTCCCCAGCCTGGCCCCTCGGACCTCTTGGCATTGGCAGGCGCCGCAACGAGCCACCCTGTTGCTGGGGTGCACGCAGTACAGCCACATCCGCCGATGCCACTCGCCCGGCCATCGCCGCCACCGCAACTGCCATTGACGGAGCTTGGACGAGCCATCCCGGGCAGCCAGCATGATGGGCGACAGCTCGAGCACTCCACAACGATCGTGGGCTCCGGGTCAATCGTGGGCAGTGTCGCCTCAGCGTCCCTCGTGCCCAGCCACCGCCGTGAGCTGCAGACCCAGGTAGGCACTGTCGCCGGCCTGAACAGTGCACTCGCCAACACGGCGGTTGGCCGCATCGTCCTTGCCTCCGGCACCTACTACCTCACCGCCACGCTCAGCATCACCAGGAGCGTCATCCTCGAGGCAGCACCGGGAGCCACGGTCGTGCTACACGCAAATGCGAACTCCTCCAGTCGGCGTCGTGTGCTGAATATCGACTTGGGCTCATCGGACGTCGTACAACTGATCGGGCTCAGCATCACGGGAGGCTACGCGGATGAGGATGGCGGCGGTGTCCGTGTCTCGGGAGGCACGGTGACCATGTCGTCGTGCACCATCAGTGGGAACACAGCTGGCGGGTCTGCGAAAGGATCGGATCGGCGGGGCGGTGGTGTTTGTGTCTGGTCCGGCGCGGTGACCTTCTCATCGTGTACCATCACTGGCAACACAGGTAGCGATGGCGGTGGTGTCTATGTCAGGGGTGGCACACAAAGGCGGCGGTATCTATGTCTTTGGAGAGACAGGCACAGTGGTAATCTCATCGTGCACCATCAGCGGGAACACAGCTACAGGTGCATTTGGGGGTTCTGGGGGAGGCGGTGTCTTTGTCTATGGTGGCACAGTGGCCATCTCGTCTTGCACCATGTGCACCATGAGCGGGAACACAGGAAACCCTGGGAACAATGTCTATGTCTATGCCTGGGCCCGGTGGGGAGCCACCGTCTGCTCCTGGCCAACGACCCCCACAGGCGTCTCTGGCTCAGTCTCAACTTGCCCGGCGCCACCGCCGCCGCCATACCCTCCTAGGGGAGCGCCGTTGCCGCCGCCGCCCTCGCCACCGCCGCCCTCGCCGCCGTCGCCGCCGCCGCCACTGCTGCTACCCTCCCGCTCGCCGACACCAACTTCAGGCAAGCATCACGAAAGGCGAAAACTCCTTCATTTTCACGGACCGCACACGCATCACCCGCACCATCCGCACACTCCGCACACGCATCACCCGCATCATCCGCATCATCCGCACACACCAGCTCCTTCGCCCCCGCCACTGCGCTTGCCGCCGCCGCCCTCGCCGCCGCGCTTGCCGCCATCGCCATCACCATTGCCGCCGTTGCCGCCGCCGCCGTATCCGCTTGGAACCGAGGCGGTGAGCACTGTCTTCAGTCTGGTCAGTGCACTTGCCAACACGGCGGTTGGCCACATCTTCCTGGACCCCGGCACGTACATTCTCAACGCCGAGCTCAGCATCACCAGGAGCGTCGTCCTCGAGGCGGCCGTGGCAGGCTCGGTCGTGCTGGATGCACAAGCCAGCTCTTCGAGTCCGCGCCATGTGCTATACATCAACCCGGGCTCGTCGGGCGTCGTGCGACTGATCGGGCTCAACATCACCGGGGGGTACGGACAGTCTTATCCGTCGACAGGCGGCGGTGTTGCTGTCTTTGGAGGCACAGTGGCCATCTCATCGTGCACCATCAGTGGGAACACAGCTGGCTATATGTTCGGACCGGGATGGACCGATCCTGCAGGCGGTGGTGTCTTTGTCAGTGGTGGCACGGTGGCCATCTCATCGTCTACCATCAGTGGGAACACAGCTCGCCGTTGTGCGAATTCTAACGATTGTACGTATTATAATGGCGGCGGTATCGCCGTCCAGGGTGGCTCAGTGACCATCGATTCGTGCACCATCAGCGGGAACTCGGCTGGTCGTGGCGGCGGTGTTTACATCTCTGGTGGCACGGTGACCTTGTCATCGTGCACCATCACTGGCAACACTGGCCATGGTGGATGGGGAGGTGGCGTCTTTGTCTCTTCCGGCACGGTCACGATAACGTATTCCTCGATCGACGGGAATACAGCAGGTAATGGGCCCAATGTCTATTTTACCGATGTTTACGGAGGCACCATCTGCTCCTGGGCAACGACCCTCACCGGCGTCTATGGCACAGTCTCGACTTGCGCTCGTCCCCCTCCGGCACTTCCGCCCTCGCCGCCCTCGCCGCCCTCGCTGCCCTCGCCGCCCTCGCTGCCGCCGCCGCCCTCACCGCCGCCGCCCTCACCCCCGCCGCCCTCGCCCTCACCGCCGCCGCCCTCGCCCTCACCTCCGCCGCCGCCATCGCCACCGCCGCCGCCCTCGCCACCTCCGCCCTCGCCGCCTCCGCCCTCGCCCTCACCGCCGCCCCATGAGCTGCAGACCCAGGTGAGCACTGTCTCCAGCCTGGCCAGTGCACTCGCCAACACGGCGGTTGGCCGCATTGTACTGGCCTCCGGCTCCTACTACCTCAGTGCCACGCTCAGCATCACCAGGAGCGTCGTCCTCGAGGCGGCGGCGGCAGGCTCGGTCGTGCTGCACGCACAAGCGAGCTCCTCAAGTCGGCGGCGTGTGCTGTACATCAACCCTGGCTCTTTGGGCGTTGTGCAACTGATCGGGCTCAACATCACGGGAGGCTACATCAATTCATTTGATCAAAATGGGACGTTTTATGATTCGTATTATTGGGGCGGCGGTGTCTACGTCTCTTCCGGCACGGTCACGATAACGTCTTCTTCGATCTATGGGAATGCAGCTGTAAATGCAATTGGCGGTGGTGTCGCTGTCAAGGGTTGGGGAACATCAGTGGCAATCGTGAACTCCCAGATCTTCTCCAACACAGCTACCTACTTTGGCGGCGGTGTCTTTGCCCAGGGCCACACAGTCTCAATCGTCAACTCCCAATTGAATTCCAATCAAGCTGCAGATGGTGGCGGTGTCTATGTCGACGTTGGCACAGTGGCTATCACATCGTCCACCATCAGTGGCAACACAGCTGCAACTGGAGGCGGTGTCTTTGTCAACAGTGGTGGTGGTCAAAGCATGACTACGGTGACTTTGTCATCATGCACCATCAGCGGGAACACTGCTTATTCTAATCCGGGATTTTCGTCGGGGAATGGTGGTGGTGTCTATGTCCTGGGCGGCACAGTGGCCATCTCATCGTGCACCATCAGTGGGAACACAGCTTATTATGCACAAGGGTCCAGTGTCTATGTCAATGACTATGGCAACAGCTATGGCCCAGGCACGGTCTGCTCCTGGGCAACGACCCTCACCGGCGTCTATGGCTCAGTCTCAACTTGCCCAGCGCCGCCGCCCCCACCTTCGCCGCCGCCGCCCCCACCTTCGCCGCCGCCACCCTCGCCCTCGCCGCCGCCTCCTTCCCCCTCGCCCCAGCCGCCCTCGCTGCCGCCACCGCCTCCACTTCCGCCATCGCCGCCGCCATCGCCGCCGTATGCGTCGGGGACCGCGGCGGTGAGCACTGTCTTCAGTCTGGCCAGTGCACTTGCCAACACGGCAGTTGGCCGCATTGTCCTGGCCCCCGGCACGTACTTCCTCAGCGCCGAGCTTAGCATCACCAGGAGCGTCGTCCTCGAGGCGGCGGTGGCAGGCTCGGTCGTGCTGGATGCACAAGCGAGCTCCTCGAATCAACGCCGCGCGCTGAGCATCA
This sequence comes from Chrysochromulina tobinii, assembly GCA_001275005.1. Taxonomy (NCBI): domain Eukaryota; phylum Haptophyta; order Prymnesiales; family Chrysochromulinaceae; genus Chrysochromulina; species Chrysochromulina tobinii. Next base: position 9,283 of record JWZX01000278.1, read on the forward strand.
ACCCGGGCTCATCGGGCGTCGTGCAACTGATCGGGCTCAACATCACCAGGGGGTACGCACAGAATGGCGGCGGTGTCTATGTCCAGGGTGGCACAGTGGTCATCTCATCGTGCACCATCAGTGGGAACCAAGCTCCAAACTTTGGCGGCGGTGTCGTTGTCAATTCTGGCACGGTCACGATAACGTCTTCCTCGATCTACGGGAATACTGCTGGCGGCTATTCGACTGGATATGGAGGCGGTGTCTACATCTCTTCCGGCACGGTCACGATAACGTCTTCCTCGATCGACGGGAATGCAGCTTCAATTGGCGGTGGTGTCTATGTCGGGTATTCTGGCGGAGTGACCATCTCGACGTGCACCATAAGTGGGAACACAGCTGATCAAGGAGGTGGTGTCTGCGCCTCTTACACCCCGGTCACGATAACGTCTTCCTCGATCTACCGGAATACAGCTACACAATGGGGCGGCGGTGTCTATGTCTATTACGCCACCGTCACGATTACGTCTTCCTCGATCACCGGCAACACAGTTTCTGGATCGAATTCGCATTGGCAAGGGGGCGGCGGTGTCTATGTGGATGGCACAGTGGCCATCTCATCGTGCACCATCAGTGGGAACACAGCTGCATACGGCGGCGGTGTCCATGTCCGCTCTGGCACAGTGACCATCTCATCGTGCACCATATTCAACAATGGGAACAACAATGTCTACGTTGCAGAAGGAGCCACCGCCTGCTCCTTTGAAACGATCCTCACCGGTGTCGTTGGCATAGTCTCATTTTGCCCGGCACCTCCGCTAACTCCGCCACCTCCGCCATCTCCAAGCCCACCCGAGCCGTCCCCGCCGCCGCCACCTTCGCCGCCGCC
>JWZX01000280.1:0-14854 GCA_001275005.1 Chrysochromulina tobinii
GGGGGGGGGGGGGGGGGGGGGGGGGGGGGGGGGGGGGGGGGGGGGGGAGGCAGCAGCGGCGCGACCAACTCGACGGTGGTCAAGCGCACACCCAAGCGGCATATTGGCATGTAGAGAGATTTGTAACTGACCAAGCTACCTACATATTCCATTGGCATATAGCGCTAGCGCTAGAGCGGAGGCGCTCGTGCGATTAATATCATGATTCCAGAGCATACGTGATACGACCCACCGCCCGGTGGACCGCGGAGGGGACGCGGGACTGCCGTGCGCTTTGTACCTTGCATGTGTCAAATATATCTAACATTCCCGCATTTCGAGGACCGTGCGGCGTGCGCGGTGCGGTGAGCGACAACGCGTAACGAACGTAAGCAGTTGGCCATGGCACTTTAAGCTGTGCCATGTTGCACTTTTCCTTTGCACGTTTCTTTATTTCTTACGCTCCTACGTCCTAGTCGCTTCAGTGTGCCCTCTATCGTTGTATCGCCAGCGCCCCACCCTGTCTAGTATGCTTCCCTGCCTCCTCCTGCTCATGCTGCGGCGTTGGCCCCGGCTGCTACCGCTGCGGCGGGCAAGAGCATCAACGTCCATGTCAACGTCATGCCCATAGGCTGGTCCTTACCGCTGGGACCTCCGCCGGCTTGCTGTTGATCAAAGGATGCAGCTGGCGCAGCTCAGCCCGGAGCGCAGTCAGTTGGCCCTCTAGAGCCGTTGCAACCTCAGTGAGTCGCTTGTTGGACTTGAGTTCGCCCTCCAAAGCCGTAGTCACCTCGGTGAGTCGTTTGTTGGACTTGAACTGTTGTCAGAAACGAGGGCAATGTTGTCAGATGGCACATGCAGAGAGGGACTGAGAGGGACTCAGATGGCTGCCTCAGATGGCGTTCTCAGATGGCGTTCTCAGATGGCTGTCAGATGGCATTCTCAGATGGCTCTCTCAGATGGCATCCTCAGATGGCATCCTCAGATGGAACTCTCACCTGCTCGTCTGCCAGCCGTTCGATCGCCTTCTGCATCGCCATGAGAGTAGCTTCGCCGCTGATCGAGGCACCTGTGTCCGGTGCAGCCCCTGGCGACATTCCGGAGCCCGTGGTTGGCGACCAGCTCCTGCGCACCGCCTGCAAAATCAGGGATCCGTCATCTTCAGCGCCGTGCTGCGAGCGGTCCATGAACTCCGTCGCGAGGCTTTGGGAATGCCCATCCCCATCCGAGTCGCCTCTGACATTGCGCGCGTAGATGTAGTGTGAGCGCCCATGGAACTTGACGCCGCGGCGAGCGCAATCCTCCTCCGCGGCGCGCACGATGGAGCGCCGCAGGCACAGATTAATCTTATGCTTCTTGATCACCATCCGGATGCGCCGCGGGCAGTCGTGGATCAACTGGCGGAGCCGCTCGCCCCGTATCGCGTAGGTCCACAGGTACGAGAGCGCGATGACGGGGAAGGCGGCACGCAGGCCAGGGATGTCGAGGATCTCGTCCGTGCGGAAGGCCGCCCCCAGCCCGAGCACACGCCCGGCGTACAGCGCTCGCCCCCGCGCGGAGACGACGTAGAGGGAGCCGAGGGGCACGGTCTCATTCGTCGGGTAGACGTGAGCTCGGAGTTCGAGGGCCAGTCGTACGTGTAGCTCTCGGTCCGTTTGCCCGTTGATGCCCTGAAGCCACCAGAGGCCCTCGAGCCAACGCTCGTTCATCTTGAGCGCAAACTCGCCTGCGAGGCCGGGGGAGAAGAGTTGCATCAGGCGTATCCGTGTCGTCTGCTGCCGAAGCTTCATCGTCTGGTGGACGTACTCGCGCAGCCGGTAACGCAACTCCGGGGGGATCTTCTCTTTCTCCATGTGCCAGTTGAGGTCTGTGATGTCGACCCGGAACCCGGCCTTGTCGGGCGAGAGGGTCGAGGCAAGCCCGCAGAAGGAGCCAATGATGTACGCGAAGCAGAGGACGCCGCAGTACATGAGCGCCAAGCACACTATCTGCTCCTGCGGCTTTTGCTTGATCGCGGACACGTCGCCGTACCCCGTCGAGGTGACGGTGGCCACAGCCCAGTAGATGGCGCGGGTGTAGAGCGTCTCCGTGCCCATGCAGCTGTACCCGGTCTGCGGATAGAGTTCGGATGGCTCCCTCACGTCGCACTTCTGGCCTGGCGGGCACGTCGTGGTGGGGTCCCAGTCGACGCAGTAGCCTTGGCCATCGGGACCCATCCAACTGCTGATCGGGTCAAATGAGGCTTGGAGCCCCCATACGCATGCGAACACGTGGCACATGTAGATGAGCCCGAGGAGCAGCATCGAGATCGAGAGCGCCGCATAATTGATCGAGATATGCAGCTCCCACCGCTTGACGATCGTGCTCCGGCCGAGCAGGTTCACGAACTTGATCAGCCGCAGCGCGCGCAAGACGCGCAAGCTCTTCAAGCGCGCGAGTGGCCCGTCCGCGTCCGCGAAGATGTCGAAGGCGGAGACGGCAATCGACACCAAGTCCACCGGGAACCAAACGCTCGTCAGGTAGTGCCACGCGATCTTGCGCCGAGACGTGATCCACTTTTCGCCCTTATGGCTCTTATGGTCGGGCACCGAGTACCTGTGCGCAGGGCACGCGAGGAATACGGGAGGCAATCAGTGCTCATCATCCAAGAGAGCCTGATGAGGGAGGCAATCAGTGCTCCTGCACAGTGCCGCCGGTAACGCTCGACTCTCGTCGCGAGCACGCAGCCGTGCGCACATGATGAAGAACTGCATCAGCAAGTCAATGATGAAGATGATGTCGACGCAGCGGTTGGTGATGAAGAGTCCATCAGACCATCGATCCTGCGGGATCGCCATGAAGCCCACCTCGACGGGCGTGACGAATGCGATGAAGATGAGCGTAGTCCCCGTGACTACTTCCCAATAGCGCATGATCCGGCTCTTGCGTGGATCGAGAAGCAGGAATGGGACGGGGACCTCCTCGTTCTTCATTCGCATCCTGATCTCATTCTCCAGAATGGTCCACCTTTGAAGATCCTCGCCATGAGTGTCTTGTGCTCCCCTCTTCTCCTCTGTCTCCTCGCCCCTCCTCGGTGAGCCATGCTCAGATGAGCTCGCAGTGACCGCGGCGGCGATCATCAAAATGCAATTCTGGAGAGGAGATGGTGATGCGCTGCAGGCCTTTGTGATCCAATTTCGTGACGCCTATCAGTCGCCTCACAAGTTTCCAAAAAATAGATCGGCCTTTTTTACTGAATTTAAGTACCTCACGCAAAGTAGGCGCGGTGGACAATGCGCCCTACTGACTGTTCTTGTACAGTGCACTGTAGTCGTCTCAGCGTCAAGTTCATGCAGTTGCTGTGCATGCACAAAAGCCTTTCAAGGCCGTTTCCGGTTTGCCGCTGGTGCCGCGCTTCATCGATCGAGGCCAACTCTGCACTTGGGCCGGCGAGACAGAACTCTGGACGGTGAGACAGAGGCGGCCGAGATGTGGTTGAGCGAGGCAGCTCCAGCCACAACGGCCGAGGACAATGACACGCTGAGTCCGGTGCCTGGCGCACAGGCGTTCTTGCCCTCGACTGAGCACGAGGACGGCGAGCTTTTGTCTGTCTCTTGCCGCCAGTCTCTTGCTGCCGCTCTGTCTCCTGCGGCCAGGTCTGTCGAGCTCGCCAGGGAGACGAGGGTTCGGATTGATGCGATGGCCAATGAGCTGCCAGCCCAAACGACCACCATGCACCGCCGGGCCCCTTCGAAGCCCAGTGCACATCTCTGGCCGACGCATCCGCACAATCGTCCGCACCAACGTTCGGCGCCGACGTTCGCCTCCCGAAGGCCACAACTCTCAGCTCCGGAGTACATGGCTCTCGTCGGCGGGGTGACACTCTCCGAGAACGGCGCACAGGAGCATAGGCTTGCGCCCCGCCATCCACTGCGCACGAGCACGAGCAACGTCTGCCTGACCAATTCGCTCAAGTACGGGCGCGGCTTCCCACCGCCAGGGCCGACGCCAGCCGACGTACTCGAGAGCGAGCTGATCGCAACGTCCGCGCTGCTCGGGGAGGCGAACCAACTCATGTCGGAGCAGCGGCGGCAGGCGCAGCGCGATCGGGTCCGTCGCGAGCGCGAGTTCGCTTCGCGCGCCGCCCACGCAGCCGCACAGGAACGCGCCCGGCTCGAGGCGCGTGCCGAAAAGGACAAGGCGATGAGGGAGATGCGTGCGGCGCGGGAGGGCGAGTACCATGCAAGCCTCGGCGGGAGCAACCTTGGGGTGCAGCGCGCGCAGCTGCTTCACTTGGCCGAGCAGGTGACGGACCAGCGCCCACGCGGCCCTCCCCCAATTGCATGCTGATTGCCCCGCCAATCACTGAGCCGAGCAGGTGACGGACGCCCACACGGCCCTCCCCCAATTGCATGCTGATTGCCCCGCCAATCACTGAGCCGAGCAGGTGGCGGACGCCCACACGGCCCTCCCCCGAGTGTACGCTGATTGCCCTTCCCCCCCATTGCATGCAGGTCGCGAAGCAGCGCAAGGCTCTGGTCGTTGAGCTTCGCACCGAGCAGGTGCAATCTCTCCCGTGATCTCCCTTGATTGCCCTTGATGGACCCCTTTCGAGCTGGTCGTTGAGCTTCGCACCGAGCAGGCGCGCCGTTCCGAGCGCGAGGTCAGCGACGAGCAGTGGGCGTGCTCACCACGACGCCCTCTCTCCTCTCCCCACAGGCGCGCCGTTCCGAGCGCGAGATCAGCGACGAGCAGTGGGCAGCGCGCGTGCACGAGCTGTCGCAGCAGACCGAGGCGGCCATGGGTGAGGCGGCGCGGCATCTCGCAGCCCTCGAGGAGCTCAAGGTTCGTCAACCAGAGCCCACTGATTACGTATGATTGCCCTCTGATTGCTTCTGAGAGCCCTCGGGAAACTCCAGGTTCGTCACAGCCGGATGCATGCCGCGTGGGTCGAGAGCGTTCGACTAATTGCCACTAATTGCCACTAATCGCCACTAATTGCCACAGGTTCGTCACAACCGGATGCATGCCGCGTGGGTCGAGAGCGTTCGACGTGTCGCCCACCGGCGTCGTCGCCATCGCACCCTCCTGCATGCTCTCGGTACGTGGGCGGAGCATGCATCCATGCAGGCGCTCCTATCTCGGGCTTCGTCACTCATGGGCTCCGAGTACGGCGGGCGACAGCGCTCGACCAAAACGGCCATGCGCGCCCTCTTCTCGATCTGGGCGGTGCGCACACGCGAAGCCGCGGAAGAGGCCGCCGAGGCCGAAGCCCGCGCCAAGGCGGCGGCGCATGCACTGCAGCTCGCCGATCTCGAGCGCGCCAGATCGAAGGTGCTCGCCGAGCTTGACGAAACCAGAAAGGCGAAGCTCGCGAGCGACGAGCGAGCTGCCGATCTCGAGGCGCAGCTCGCCTTGGCCAAGCAAGAGGCCAAGGCTGAGTTAGCTCGCTCGCGAGAAAAGTAAGTCTGCCGACCGCGTAGAGACAACAGCGCGGAGGAAACAGTGGAGCTACCCCTCGGGCCTCGAGCGATGCCTGATTGCCACTGAGTGATCTCGAGCGATGCCTGATTGCCACACTAAGTGCCTCTGATTGCCTCCCTCATCAGGTACATAGAGGAGATGGGTGCTCGAGCGATGCACCGGCTCAAGCACAGCGGCATCCTGCGTGGCTGGGGCTCATGGCGCGAATGGTATGCTGATTGCCCCCTGATTGCCCCCGATTGCCCCCTCAATTAGCACAGCGGCATCCTGCGTGGCTGGGGCTCATGGCGCGAATGGTATGCTGATTGCCCCCTGATTGCCCCCGATTGCCCCCTTAATTAGCACGGCGGCATCCTGCCTGGCTGGGGCTCATGGCGCGAATGGTATGCTGATTGCCCCCTTCATTACATGCGTGGCTAGGGCTGATGGCGGGAGTGGCGCTTTGTTGACTACTGATTGGCTCTCTGATGGCCTCTGACGGTCTCTGATGGGCGCTGTGATGGGCGTATGGGCACTGGCATATGGCACTGATGGCCACTAATTGCTACACTAACACTGATGGCGACGAATTGCTACACGAATTGGCACCCTCTCCTCACCCTCTCCTCACCCTCTCCTCACCCTCTCCTCACCCTCTCTCCTCCCAGGTATGAGGAGGTGACCCTCAAGACTGAGACGCGCCAACGGACCCGCGACATCTTGAACACGATGCGACAGCCTGGGCTCGCCCTCGGCTTCGGTCGGTGGAGGGACCGGTGGGCACTGCGGGCGAAGCTCAACCGCCATTCCGAGTTGGCCGCCGAAGAGGCGAAAGAGAAGTCCCTCGCACAGCGTTTCGCCGAGGTGAGTGCCATTGTGATGCACGCACTGATGTGACGCGTGCACTGATGTGCATGCACTGATGGCCCCTCCTGATTGCTCCTTAGGATATATTGATTGCTCCTGATGACCTATTGATTGCTCCTGATGACATATTGATTGCTCCTGAGGACCTCTCTGAGTGCCTCTGTCGCCTCTGATGGCCTCTGATGTGCCCTCTGATTGCCATCTGATTGCATCCGATTGCCTCTGATTGCTTATGATGTGCCCTCCGGCCTCTGGCATACTCTTCTGTGGCTACTCAGTGTGGCACGCGCACAGCGAGCGTCTTTAACTCTCTAGGCGCTCCAGATCGTGATTGCCTCCCTCATCAGCCGATTGCCCCCCTCATCATCGCAGGCGGACTGAGAGCGTCTCGAGGCGCTCCTCATCTGATTGCCTCCCTCATCAGCCGATTGCCCCCCTCATCATCGCAGGCGGACTGAGAGCGTCTCGAGGCGCTCCTCATCTGATTGCCCCCCTCATCAGCCGATTGCCCCCCTCATCATGGCAGGCGGACCGAGAGCGTCTCGAGGCGCTCCAGATCGTGAGCAGCACACGGCTGGTCCTCGTCGAAGTGGAGCAAGCGCTCGCCCTCGAGCGCACCGCCTCGGCGGAGCTCCGAATCGCGGTGCGCTCCACACGGCGCCTATGATTGCCTCTGATTGCCTCTGATTGCCTCGGCGGAGCTCCGAATCGCGGTGCGCTCAACACGGCGCTCACCCGCTCAACCGCTACCCCCGCATGCTGATTGCGGATGAGTGCATGCTGATTGCGTGAGTGCATGCTGATTGCGCGAGTGCATGCTGATTGCGCGAGTGCATGCTGATTGCGGATGAGCTACGTAGATAGTGGTGCATCAGCACACACTCGGTGGGACCTTGGGGCTAAATGATCAATCGCCCCCAATTTGCATGCTGATTGCCCCCCCCCGATTGCATGATGATTGCCCCCCGATTGCATGCTGATTGGCCCCTCCCATTGGCATGCAGGTGCGTCAAGCGCACTCGGACCTGATTGCATGCTGATTGCATGCTGATTGCATGCTGATTGCATGCTGATTGCATGCTGATTGCAGGTGCGTCAAGCGCACTCGGACCTGGTGGAAGCTCGACGTGCCGAGCGCGGGGCAAACCAGCGGCGTGAGCAACAGTCGGAGGTTGAGAGGCGGATGAAGCTCGCCATCGAGGAGGCGGAGCATGCGAAGGCGGAGCTCGAGCGTGTGCGTGAGGAAGCCAAGGGAGCTGCATCGCGTCAGCAGGTGGCCGAAGAGAGTGACCGAACTTGCCCGAACTTGCCCGATGGCTAGGCTGAGTACCGCCCCAATTGCATGCAGCCCTGATTGCCAGGCTGATACCAGGCTGAGTACCGCCTCAATTGCATGCAGCCCTGATTGCCAGGCTGATACCAGGCTGAGTACCGCCTCAATTGCATGCTGAGAACTCCCGATGGCCAGGCTGAGTCCAAGCCCTATACATCCCCCCCAAATGCATGCAGGTCGCTGCCGAGACCGAACTCGGCCGACTGCTCAAGGAGCAACGCGCGCACTACGAGTCGATGATCCATCAGATGAAGCACGAGTATGAGGAGGACCTGCGCACCTCTGATCACCTCTGATCGCACCTGATCACACCTCTGATTACCTCTCACTGATCGCCTCTGATCGCCTCTGATCGCCTCTGATTGCCTCTCTCATCAGGTACGAGGAGCACCTGCTCTCGCTGCACGCGCGGATTGCGGCGTACGAGGCCGTGAAGCCGCCTGTGATCAGCCTCGACCTCAACCCTCCCCCGCCAGCCAAGCCCAAGTTGCCAGGATGGCGAACGGAGCTGCGGATCGAAGAGAGACGCATCGAGCTCGCCGCCGCCGCCGCCGCCAAAGCCGCCGCCGATGGGGCGGCCGATGGGGTGGTGGTGAACGACGACCGCATCGCACGGTGGACGCCCAAGCAGAAAGGCTACTATGTCTACACGTTCAACGTGAAGGAGGGCGAAACGGTCACGACGATGCCTGTCTCATCGCCCACGACCACGCAGGCGCCCACGACAGCGCCGAGGACGGGACGGGAGCTGCAATTGCATGCGCGTAACTACAACACGCGAGATCTTTGAGCAGCATGCGCCATGTCCACGTGGAAACGTGGCACGTTGTCGCACGTGTGGCCTCGTGCTGATATCTACTGAGATCGTTCTGAGATCGTTCTGAGATCGTTCTGAGATCGTTCTGAGATCGTTCTGAGATCGTTCTGACGAGTCAGCTCACACGCAAGGGAATGGGTGTGCGCTACCAGCCCCAAGGCACACGTTGAGGCACACGGGCGCCATGGCGGGCGCGATGACGGCACACGGCCCGGTTTACAGCTGACGCACACGGAGCGGAGCAATTTATAATTGCAAATTGGTGCGGGGGAACGGGAAGGTGAGGCTCACTAGTCACTTGACCCAAAAGGGTAGGGGAGGGTATTCTTTCTGGATTCACACACTATCCCCACCACCTGATTTTGAACTCAGTGGTTGACCCAAAAGGGTAGGGGAGGGTATTCTTTCTGGATTCACACACTATCCCCACCACCTGATTTTGAACTCAGTGCTCTGTCCTCTGACGGGGGTTCCCGTCCGGGGATGCGGGGAAGGTGAGAGTACCGCTACCGGACGGAGGTGAGGCGCGCGACGGCCCCGTCGCCCGTGTGGCGGGCCCTGACAAAATTCGATTCAGTTACGTTCTACAATCCCCACCATAGAAGCTCCCACAGCCGTTGCGAGTCGGTAAACGCTAAACCGGTTCCGGACGCGGTTGCAACTTGCATGCGATGCCCCCGCGGCCAGGGTGAAACGTGGCTCGGACCCGCCCGGCTGCGTGGGAGGCGTCCGTAGGTGGCGTCCGCGGTTTCCGCTGACCGGGTCCGGGTGCGAGTTTTGTATAGAGAGACGAAAAGAAAACGAAAAGCGGGTCCCCAGCCCTCGCCCCCTGGGCCCATATTCACATCGTATTTCTTTGAGGGCAATCAGTAAATCTCACAAAAGCCCGCGGTCGTGACCTTCTTTCCGGCGCCTTGACCATCTCGGCGCACGTGAAGCCCGCCTTGTTCAGGCCTTGCACATGAATGCGTGCAGCGTTCGCGTTGTCGCGTAGAGGCGGCCCTGCGGCGGTCCTCAACAGTCGGTCAGGCGAGCCGAACGCTGGCGTTGCTTTTGGCCAAACCGTTGCTTTAATCTTTTTGGCAGCACGTCGACTCAGGCTCAGGTGGGCGGGGGGGCAAGGGTCGGGCGTATGCGGGCAGCGTGTCAAGGATCGCGCGCCTTCGGCTTTCGTCCTCTCGCGCGAGATGTTCGCGCGAGGTGTGATACTCACGTCTCACATCTCACATCTCACTCACTCTCTCACTCAAACAAAATGTCGACGGCAAACTCGACGTCAGTCGGCTTTCTCATCGTCACCCTCGCGCATCTCTGGATGAAGTCGCCCATAGAGTCGACAGAGAAGCACCATTGCAATGATGGTGATTGCCGATATGCCGGTGATAGCCCATATGCTGTGATCGCCATCGATCAACGTGTAGCCAAAGTTGGTAATCTTGATCTGCACCATGGAAAAGGCGGCAGTCTAGTATGGTAGTAGTCACTGAGACGGCAGCGGTCGCGTGACGACGTCTCTGTTCACCTCGTCTGTCCCGCCATGCATATATGCGCACAGTCTACAAGTGTGAACGCCCGTCATGTTTTTCAATTGCTAAAGATTGGCTGTGAACGCGGTAGCCGCATCCGTATGTTTGCCGGTCCGGTGTTTTGGGCGTCGAACTACAACCATTGGCTGTGAACGTGGAAATGTGGTCCATGCGAGGGGGTCCATGGTCTTCTACCTAGCGGTCAACTTTTAACCATTGGCTGTGAACTTATTGTGGACCCCCCCGGCATCTTGCGTAATGAAATTTCGGAACCCCCATTCTTGCCCTTAGTACACTCGTGTGCACACGACCTTGGAAAGTTGCGGTAAAATTGCCCGAGCGCCGACCAATCTGCGGAGCATGGTGCATGTTTTTTTTGGACTGGGATCTCGTGAATCTTCTTGCGAATCACGGATTGTTTGTTTCATTGCGATTTTTAAATAGGAACATAGAAAACCCAATTGTGGTGAACCTCGCGAGATCCCTTCGCGCACTCATCATCAAGACCACAGTATGGACCCAACCTTTTAGGCTGCGCTTCGGCGGCCGCGCGCGGCGACCTCGCGCCTGACCTGCACTAGGCGACCTTCGGCCAGCGAGCACGAGCATCCTTCAGAGCGCGCCTTCGCTCGTGCTCGCTAAACCCTCCTCTCACGCACACGCGCGCAGATCACCCAAACCAACAACAGTCATGCAGTCCGTTGCTGTCATCGCCCTTGCGCTCCTCGAGTCGGTCCAGGCCTTCCAGGCCCCGGTCATGCGCTCGCGCCCAATCTCGATGACGTACGAGAACGAGCTCGGCGTCATCGCTCCCACCGGATTCTTTGACCCGCTCGGCCTCTCCACAACCATTGACGAGGATACCTTCGCCCAGTACCGCACGGCCGAGCTCAAGCACGGCCGCGTGGCGCAGCTGTGCGTCATCGGCTACATCGTGCCGGAGATCTACCGCTTCCCCGGCGAGATCGCCCCGGGCGTCGCCTTCGCCGATATCCCCAACGGCGTCGCCGCCATCAATGCCATCCCGGCCCTCGGCTGGCTGCAGATGGTCTTCCTCATCGGCGCCGTCGACTACTGGGGTGTCCTCGGCGACTTCAGCATTGGCAAGCCCGAGCTCGACGACGAGGAGTTGGAGCGCCGCAAGCTCTGCGAGCTCCAGCACGGCCGCATCGCCATGCTCGCCACCCTCGAGCTCCTGCGCCACGACTCGCAGAACTTCGTCTCGCCCGGCTTCGACGGCCTCGATAAACTCATCACCGGCCTCCCCTTCCTGTACAACTAGGCGTCCAGCCTGGGGTCACGCCCACGGTTCTCCGCCATGCGTCATGCTAGCGCTCTCGATGCTTCATCAAGCCGATGCTCACATCAAGCCGATGCTCCAGGCGCGCCTGAAATAAAGCCTGAAACCTTTATTGGGAGAGAGAACACTGATGTCGGAGGACGCGCCGCCCTTCCAAGGTCCAAGGAATGGCATGTAATGTAGTACATACTCTGTGGTGTCCGTACATAAAAAAGGATGTTAAAAAAGGTTCGCCGCGGCTTATAGCTAGGACGATGTCGTTCGCGCTGTTCGATCCTTCCGTTCCCGGATCCCGCGCCGCTTCGCGGGTCGCCCCCGGCCGCCGAGACCCCGGACCCACGTCGCCCTAATTACCTATACACATCACTGAACTTTCAATGACTTTTGACGTGACTTCAGACTTGAGCTTCAAAACCAAATTGGTTGCAGGTCTTCAGCGCTGTGTCTCGTTGCATAATCGTCATTAGTTATAGTAAATCGTCCGTGGTCTCGAGTCGGCTTCCTGCTCGAGTGGAGGGGGGGCGTGTACATCGCGGTCATGCGCCGACGGTGCCCCGGTGACACATGGTTGTTTGTGGGAGTGCGCGATGCCCCGACGCGTTCCGACGCGATGGAATGGTATGCCCAAGAGTGACTACAAGCTCAGCCGCGCACACGGTCCAATGCGCGGGGCTACCCGGATGCGGGAGAGGTGTCGGAGGCCCCCCCCGACATGGGAGGGCAGGGACCTCGCTCTCGCGCGCACTGTGCCCGCCACAGCGCCCGCCGTGCGTTGTCAGAGCGCAGAGGGAGAGGAGGGGCAACGGTCGCCTGCCGCCATGCGCCCAGGACGACGCTCAGTGCACAGAGGGAGAGGAGGGACAACGGTCGCCTGCCGCCATGCGCCCAGGACGACGCCATCGGCTGCCATCCCACCTCTGATGCTCGTTTGCATGCGGATCGTACGCACGCGCGCCGTTTCGGGCGCGCGGGCGGCAAAGGGTACACAGGTACACAGGTACAGCGAGTGCGCGCCAAGGCGCAGGCGCTCATCCCCTCGCAAGCACGCCCTCTCCCCCGTGCTCCCGGGGGGGATGCAAGCGGGGGTCCAGAGGGGGGGGCGCTCAGGGCCACGCCAGCCGGGCGTGCACACCCGTCGGTCCGCTCGAGAAGCGGCGGATGAGCATCGGCTCCGTGCTCTGCGTGCTCGCCGTCGCGTGCTGCTGCCTGCCGATCGCGACGCCAAGCAGCAGGGCAGCGGCATGGGAGGCGAGCAGCACGGCCACGATGGCGAGCGGACGGCCCCATGGCACGAGGCTCGGGGGCGCGGGCCCCCACCACATGCCGAGCGAATCGTACTCCTCCTCCTCGTCGCTCACCTCCACCCCTCCCTTAGAGGGCGCCGCCGCCGCCGCCGCCGCCGCCGCCGCCACCGCCGCCGCCACTGGCCCCGCAGCAGCGCCAGCGGACGGGAAGGCGAGCTCCGTGATGCCCTGCAGCACACCGTATTTGCGCGCGGGGCCTCGAGGCTCCTTGGTGAGGTGCTCGTGCTCGTAGGTGCACGACTCATCGGGCGCGGCGCACATCGCGGGCGGCTCCGACGGCGCGGCAAACGGCGGCCGCCCATCGTAAGACGCATCCGATGCAGCCATGCTCGGCTGCCCGTGCGGCGGCAACAGCGAGCACTCAGGTGAGAGGATCTCGGACATGGCGAGGGCGGCGACGCTCTCGCCCTCGTGCAGCAGCGAATCGCTCATGTGCCGCGGCGAGAACTCGGGCGTCGCAACCGGCGACGGCTGCCAGGTCCATAATGAGGGTGTCGGTTGGGCCGGGTGCATGGGGAGCGCCCCCGCGGGCAAAGAATTGGCGTCCGCCGCGCTCCCGAGCGACCCCGTCTCGTTGGAGGGGGATGGTACATCGAGGACCGGGACCGAGCCCTCGCCGAGCAGTGAGTGCGGCACCATGCCCACCAAAGCGTCCGGATGCGTGACCGGTGGCCTGGGACCCGTGTCCTTCGGGTGGACCGGACTTGAGGGCGGCACGAGGATCCAGCTGTGACCGGCCGGGTCAAAGACCTTCTCGTACGAGGATGAGAGCGCGTTCAACACGTCTGCGTCCTCCATTGCGTGGTGGCAGTTGGTCGCCATAGGGTGCAGTCCGTCTCCGTCTTGGACGTCGCGGAAAAGAGTTGGACGGAAAGAGATGCACGATTTCGCGCCTTTTTGGAGGTCAGCTTCGTGTCGAGAAAGTCGATGTGTTCGTTGTGGCTGCCAGCCTCTAACCTTTCGATTTGTCAGGCTTAGAAACGTGACGAAACCGTGAGTCGTGGCCCATGTCTATGGACCTCAAGGGCCTCATCCCGAGCGACCTCATCTCGCGCAATGCGCGCGTGCGCGTGTGGTATGAGGAGGACGGCGTGAAGACGAGCTACGTCGGCACGGTCACCACGTACGCGCCCGCGCAGGGCATGTCCGTCTGGTTCGACGGTATGACCCGGCTCGAGCAGGAGTGGGTCGACGGCGACGATGAATGGGCATGGGAAGAGGAGCCGCCCGTGCCCGGAGCCGAGTCGCTGAAGTTGTCGGCGGTGCGATTGCACATGCGCGGGCCCACCATCAGCGAGATGATGAACATGCGCCTGCGTGGACTGCCGGTGGATCCCGCGCCGCCGACCACAACGTTGAGGGTGCTGAGCGGGTCGAGCGTGTTGAGCAGCGGTGCGCACAACCCAAGCCCGCGCAGTTTCGGCAAGAAGGCGCGGCTGCTGGCGGCCGCAGCCGAGCTGCCGTCGTCGCCCGCCGCCGGGGCCTCGGTCGCCGCCGAGTCGACCTCTGGCGGCAAGCGAGCGGCAGCGGCAGCGCTGCCTGGCAGCTTCAGCAGCGCTCCGCCGCCAAAGGTGTCGCGCTCGGGTGCGCGCAAGCCGGCCGCGCCGGGCGCGTCGGACGGAGCGGACGCGGCGGCGGGCGCCGCTCCTCCTACCAAGTCGCCGAGCGCTCCGCGCGTCGCAAGTCGCAAGCCGGCGGCGGAGGTGGCCGACGCAGCGAGCGTTGCGAGGAGCGCCGTGCCGAGCGGTGCCCTGAGCGCCGCGGCGGCTGGTAGCGGCGGCAGCAGGCGCAGCAAAGGGGCGGCGGCCGGTCCGGGCGGCGCCGCCGCCGCCGCGCCTGATGGCACCCCTGGCAGCCTTGCTCGCTATGGCAGCCATGCTGCTGGCGCTGTGCCGCCTGCGTTGCATGCTGGCGATGGCACGGCGGGCACGGCGGAGGCGGCGGCGTTGGCCGCGCTGGCGGCCGCGCGTGCGAAGCGGCGCGCTGGGCCGTCCACATCGCCGCGACTGCTCGTGCGCGCCGACGGCGTCCGTCTGCTCGTGCCCGCGGCCAAGAATGACGAAACTGACGAAACGCTCCGAGCGCTCGGCTTTTGGGGCAAGGCAGGGTCGTACCCGCCCGATGCAGGTGCCAAATATGGCCTCTGTGCGCTCTCGGGACTGCCCGCGCGCTACCGCGACCCGCTCACGGGCGTGCGGTACGGCAACCTCGATGCCTTCAAGCGGCTGCGCGCAGAGCATGGCGAGCTGCAGGTGGGGGGGGCGGGGGTCGCGGGGGTCGCGGGGG
>JWZX01000284.1:0-16904 GCA_001275005.1 Chrysochromulina tobinii
GGTTGTCTGTCTAGAACACCCTTTGCGCACTCCGCGTGCGACGTCTAAGGTTACTCACCACTACTCAAGTAGTCACTCTTTCCCGCGCTGCACCCCCCCCAAAGTGGGAATTGCTCAACTATCCGGATAAGTGCACACAAGTGCTTCTCATCTAGTCGACTTTTCCCACTACTTTTCCCACTTTTCTTTCCTTTTAGGGGGACTGTTTGGGGGTGCAGGCCTCGTCACTCGGCACCCCCGAAATCGGCCCACTCCCGATCGATCCAGGAGGCCGCGCGGCCGTGAACCCCTGACAAAGCATCCATGCGAGAGGGTCCGCAACCTTTCAGGGGTAAGGACTCGAGTCAGCTCGCTCAGTGGCGGCTAGGGCGTTCCATGGACCGAACTTCGAGGCGAGCTCTGCTGAACCTCGCGCTTCTGAGCGTGCCTACGCTTGCTGTCGAGCAGCAGTTGGATTGCGAAAAGGAAGTGACACCTGTGGATATTGTGCCGATACGGAGCCCACAATCTGTGCACACTGCATTGGCACGCAGATTTGCAGGTCAGTCTATCATCGAGATCGGCACGCGGAATGGAGATGGAATGGAGTGCTATGCCCGCGTTGCAAGGCACGCTGTAGCGATTGAGATTGAGCGCTCGTACTGCCCGACGTTAATGACTCGCAGCGCACAGATGCAGCGCGTTAAAACTGGCCATGGTCATGGGCATCGAAACTTCACCGTGCGGTGCGAGTCCTATGAAGCCACGCCCATGGCAGTGTTTGAGCATGCGGACTACGTCGAGGGGTTCATGGGACATACGGAGGTCAACGTTCACATTCTTCGCTTCCTTTCGAGCCATAGCGACCGCCTGCGCCCTCATTTTGAGGCCCTGATTCTGCACGACCACGACGCAGGTGAGTGCCAAATTTCGCTTGAATTATTGAAGCCTTTTGCTACGTGGCACGAGGTGGTTGCCGCAACGCCTTTGGAATGCGCGCGCTGCCACCATGCCATGCAGTCGGGAATCCTGAGGCCGTCAACATGGGTCAACTGTGGACGCGCGACGATGAGGGTACACATTTTGGGATTTCGAATCCGGAGCGAGCAAGTGAAGGCAGGCCTAGCTGCGCTCGGCAGTGCAGATGACCCGAAGTCGAAGCTCAGCAAAGCTGTTGAGGAATCGAGAGCAGCCAGAAGACGTGCTCAGCACAGCTGGCCGAATGATTGCAACGAATCGTAGGAGAATCTTGCATTCGGGCAATCTTGGGGATGCGCTCTCCCCTGGGGCGCTACTTCGTTCAACAGAGCTCCGTGCCACATTCTCAACTACGAAGTCTACCAAGCTGCGCGCGCGGCGCGGTCCAGCGGCGTGGTGAGCATGATCCTCGGGCACACGCCATTGCAACTGTTTAACCCACCATGCACATGGTATGCATCCAGCAGCTGAGCGGCGTTTCAAAGCGGCGCTTCCACGCCACACAGCATCCCCGGAGGTGCGATGTGCGTGTTGACATCGAGAAGAGCCGCGAGATTAGCGCCGCCGTCCCCGCACGTGCGGGTGCGCTCGGCAGCGCACCGCGGGGACCGGGGTTGGATCGGAATCAGAGGTCCATACTGATATTTTACTGATACTCACCCTTTACCGAGCGGTGCGCGTGTGCTAGCAGCTAGGTATGGTCCAGTACACCCAAAGCAAGCTTCCTAGCTGACGCACCCCTTATATGATATATAATATGCTTTTACCGAGCCTCGGCCCGGCGCCTCGCGCGGCCGGGTGCCGTCAAGGCTCCACGGGCACGGCGCCCCGCCCGGCCTGAGCGGCCCTGACACGCGACATTAGACGTACGTAACGAACACGACGTCTTCCCAATGCCTCAGAAACCCCATTGTAGTCAGTCAGCGCGCCAGTGCGCGGCCATAGGTCATCCGTCCCGCCCTTGCACGTACCTCTTTGTATCATATCGGCTACGTTGCGTGTCTTCGAAATTACAGCCAAGCGGGCGACCTGTTACGAACTCCGTACCACGCAGCTTGCGCACTCCGCACAGATTGCGGAAGCACGTGAGTGATGCAATCGTGTGGTCGTCCCCCTCCATGACTGAGTACTTGCCGTTGCCGATGATCCAGCGCTTGTTGTCTCGCGAAGGCCCGCCGTGGAAGTCGCGGTTGAGCACATCAATGAAGCTCTTGAGCAACGCAATCGATGTGCCTGGATGGCCGGGGGGGCCTCCTCCGCAATGCTCGCCATAGCAGCCCCATTGCTTGCTGGCATAATACTGAGTCTCAATGTCCTCGATGACATAGAGTCCGCCCGGCCGGACGTGGGGCCACAGCGCTCGGATAGAGGCGAGGTGCTGGAAGTTGGCATGCCCGCCGTCGTCTATTATAATGTCAAAGCCTCCTGGCGTCGCGTTCACGAGATGGCTGAGGAAGACAGGGTCGGCCTGACTTCCGACGTGAATGGTCATCTGTTGCGGAGAGCTTGCCGAAGAGATTGCAACGCACGGGTCCTTCTTCAGGAGATTTGCATCATCCGACGACGTGAGGCCGCAGCGGGCGCCGTTCACCTGCTTGTGAAGGGTGGCACTACCCTGCGCCTTGCCATTCTCCACGCCGTGCACCTCAAGTTTCACACCAAGCGCTGATCGCCAGAGAGGCAACGACTCACCCGAATCAACACCTATCTCCAGCAGCCGAAGGCCTTCTCCGCCTGGGTGTAAGAACTTGAATGGCGCGAAGAGCTCCGCGTACATCCACCCAAAGCACCCCTCTTCTTTGCCAGCCTTGCTCCTCTTGAATGCCTCAGCGATTTTAGCGGGCTCGTCACGGCAGACTTTCAGCCTGTCAATGGCACTAGAAGAGGAAGGCGATGTGCTTTCGCTCAGCTCACGTGGCGCTGAAGGGCCGAGGCTCGGTGGCAGACGCACACCAACCATCACGCCGAAGCCGAACACGACGACGACGACAAGAAAGCCGATGCCCCGCACCATTAGAGGTAACGGTGCGGCGGCGCGCGCGTATCCCTACCCTTCGCGTCGGCGCGCGATCGATAGTCCCCATTTTATGCGTGTTCCCAAACTTCCTTACGGGTACTGTAGCCATTGTTCATGTTACCGCGGTAATACCGGTAAAAAGACACAGGGGGGAATACCGTACACACAACACGTACCGGTACAGAGCCCAGAAGAGAAGACAATACAAGACCCCGAAACAAGGCCCCGAAGGGAGACACATGCAGGCAGAGAGCCGAGAAACAGCCTATAAGAGAAGATCGGCGAGACCCAAATATGAACTCGGGAGGGAGCGCGCCCGCACGTACACACGTTCCCCTTGCTGGCCTGTTGGCAGTAGTCATGTAAGCGCCCCCCCCGGGGGACGCGCCTGCATCAGCGCCGCTGTACTGTGTGGTCCTGTCACTGAGTTCAAAATCAGGTGGTGGGGATAGTGTGTGAATCCAGAAAGAATACCCTCCCCTACCGCCTACCCCTTTGGGTCAAGTGTTTTAATTCACACGATCGTTCACTCCGCCGGATAAGACAAAGTCAAGTTTTGCGATCCGGTTTTGATCCTGGACCCGTGCGAGTGTCGGACTGCGTACCTTAGTGCCGTAATTTGTGGTAATAGTCTCTAACGCGTGACGGACCCGGCCGACCTGCTCCGAGAACGGCGTGTTCGCTGGAGGCGGCTGTCGGCTGTGTCCGGTCCGATCCGCCGAGATGTGAGTCGATATCACGAACGATGTCGGTGCGACGTGTGAGTTCTGAGTAGAGCGAGCGCCACATGTGCATCGGTGTAGTATAAAGGCGTCACCATTCGCCGCGGTTTCTCATCTCAAGTTCGTCGTCTTCGTCTGGCTCTGGGTCGCGCGCTCTATACTTTAAGAAGCCGAGCTAAAGCTCTTCTTTGGGTTTAGGCGCCGCTGATGGACTTGCGTCCGCGTCGCCGCCTGCGCCTGAGCCGCCGGCGGCGTTGGCGCCGCTCCCATCCTTAGCGGCGGGTGCAAGCGCGGTGGCAACCTCCACGAGCGCCTGTAGCCGCGGTAGCTCACAGCGCGGCAGCAGCTTGGCACACTGCGACAGGCCTTGATCGTCGAGCACGGCGCGCATCAGCACTTCCGCATGCTCATCCACGACAGCGCGACAGCGGAGCTTGCCCCGGGCATGGCAGGCGCTCACATCCACCTTCCCCTCCTTCACCGCGGGCCAGGCGAGGCTCTCAGCGCCCTCGCCACCCTCGCCACCCGCGCCGCCCTCGCCGCTACTGCTGCTGCCACGCTTGTCGCTGCCGCCGCGCTCGTCGCTGCTGCCGCCCTTGAGGTAGTCAAACTCTTGCGCCGCCCTCTTCGCTGATGCTGTTTTCGTCGCTGTGGCCACGGTCTCGTTGAAGACTGCCATCGCGTCCCCACACACAGGCTGGAGCAGCGAGGCTTCGTCACAAACGCCCTCGAGAGCCTCCTCCAGTGCAGCGGCGAGGGCGACCCGGTACTCATTCTTGAGCCAGCGCTTGGTCTGCGCCTTCTGCACCTTGTCAATCTTCTGGGCCTTGCGCTCATTGGCCTCCTTGGAGAGCTCGAGCTCGTCGTGCGTCGTCTCGAGCGCCCGCCGCAGCTTCCCGACGATGAGCCCGCATAGGTCACAGCGCTCGAGCGGTTGCCGCGGGTCCGTCGGAGGGGCGGCGCTTGCGGGAGCACGCCGCCGCGCCGCGGCGGCCTTGGTGGCGGCCTTGAGACTGTCGTGATTCTTCGCGAGCAGCTCGGTCATCCGCTCCTCGCGCTCCTTGAGCACAACGCCGAGGGCACTGCCTTCCTTTTTAGGAAGGAACGTGAGCAGAAACTGCGTGAGCTGCGTGCGCACCTCGGGCTCTCTGGCAAACGCGAGCGCCTTCTCGCCCAGTTCGGGCATCGACTTGGGCTCGTCGCGGTCTCCGACGAGATAGAGCACGAGTGACGCGCCATTCGGGTCCGCGAGCGGCGCGTTCGTGGGCACTTCGTTCTTGAGCAGGTCGAGCTGAGCAAAGGCGAGCTTGACGTGCGCGCCACTCGTCGTGTTGAGGCCGACCGCGAGGCTGTAGAACTCTGAGGCGAGCGCGGCGTAGCGCATGTCCGAGAACTCGTAAGCCCTCTCTTTGGTCGCCGAGCCGTTGTGCAGCAGCACGAGCACGTGCTGGTCAGGCGCGCGGATACCCTTGGAAAAGGTTGTGCCCACTAGCCGTGTCACCACGCCGCGCACCTTGGACGCCTTGCCCTTGGGCTCCTTTTCGGACTTGCCCTTGTGCTGGAAGGCAGCAATGGCCTTGTCACGGGCCTCGCCATCGCAACCCGGCACCGCTTTCGCGCAGAAGCCCTCGTGCTTCTGATCGAGGATGGCGCGCGGCAGAGCATCCTCGTGCTCCTCGATCAGCTTCGTGCAAGCCCCGATGAGCGCACGGCTCGAGGTAATGGCGTCGCGCCCACACACTTTCTCCATCTCCTCCTCGATGCTCGCGCGCAGCGCCACATTGTACTCATTCTTGAGCCAGCGTTTGGTCTGCGCCTTTTGCACTTTGTCGATCTTCTGCGCCTTGAGATCGTTGGCCTCTTTGGACAGCTCGAGCTCCTTCTTCTCGCGGGAAAACGCGACGGCGAGCTGCTTCACCGTCGTGGTGCACGCAGCGCACGCGGCGGCCGAGTCGGGCTGCGCGACGGCAGCGGCCTTGAGCAGGGCGAGAATTACGACTGAACGAGCTGGGGTCCGCATGACACGTCACAGGCTTCCGGAAAAAAATTTTGGGGGGAGAAAAGGAGAAAAGGATGTCTCTGTCGGGGGGAGCCGTTGACTCAGCCGTCCTCAACGTGCCTAGCACAAGATGAAATGTCAGAGCAATCAATCCCCAAAGAGGCTTTGAGGGCTCCTGTGACCGTACCTTGGTCGACTTTATAAGGTGAAAAAGGACTAGGAATCCAGGAAAAATAACTGGCTTTATAAACTATAATTTTCTGTGAAAAGTGATTCCTTTTTGGGCCTGTGGCCTAATGGACAAGGCATCCGACCTCGGATCGGGAGATTGTAGGTTCGAGTCCTACCAGGCTCAATTTTTTTCCGGAAACACTTCCCTGTGAATATGTTTTCACGGCTGTTTTGTGTTATCAATGAAAATGTCAGAAAAGCATGACGACCCGCTGCAATGACTCGCATTGTGCATGGCGCGATGCAGACGCCAGAATACTCTATGCGCCACTCGACCCGCTGGCGTGGCGACGTAACGGCGTTCGTGAGTTGCAAACAAAGGTTGCACTTGCTGACGATGGCAAGGGTAGGGGCGTTTTTGCGCGGCAGCGTGCAGGTCCGGGCAGATGGGTGTGCTCGTATGCCGGCACATACTTCGGTCCGCGTGCACTGCTGCGAAGATACCAGGCTGGTGATGTGCCCATGTATGCCTATCGTCTGGGGCTGGGCGCCATCGATGCACGGGACAGCAGCCACTTCTCGGCGATGATCAATCACAACGAGAAGGCGAATTTGCATGCGATTGTGTCGGTCGCGGCCAAACGTATCGATTTCTACGCCAAGCGCCCTCTGAGCGTAGGCACGGAGCTCACGATCGACTACGGGACGGGATACTGGCGCAGTCGCACGCAGCGGCCCGCTGGCGGCACCGAATCCAGGCCAATCGCCCTGCGTGGAAAACGAAGATGGCGGCCGCCCCACCTCTGGGGGCGACCTGTCAGCCGCGCGAATCACACGTCATTCGATCATCTGCATTCTTCGGATGGATGAGGTGTTGATGCGCAGCGCCGCAGGTGATGGCGTGATGCGTGATCGTCGGAAAACTTCGATTCCGATGGCGACCCGTGTTAGACCCGTGCGGTGCGCGCTTGTGACCGCCTCGTGTCGGTGAACCATGCGGTGAACGCGCAGTGCGCGTTGATGATCCGATCGTTATTTTAACACAATAAGGTGACCTGCGCGCGCGCGTAGCGACACCGACAGTCTTTACTCGCAGTTGAGCTTGGGGCGGCTGTGGCTCAGGCTCAGGCAGCTGTGTCGTGTGTTAGCTGAATTCTCTCATCGGTCCCGACGGGCGGACGCGGCCGAGGGCGTGTATGCGGGGTGTACGGACCGGACGGATGTGTCTTGACCCGACCGGACGAAGGGCCCGGCCGCACGGCAAGAGCTCTGACGTGACTTGTGCCTCTAGTTCTGCTTGATGAGATTGAGCGACAGAATGCCGCCAAGGGCTACGATCAATGGGAAGAGAAACGGCTGCGACACCACATTCATGATTTTCTCCTTGATGCTTGTCTCCTGACTCGCACTCTTCGTGTTCTTGGAGCCGATCTTTGAAAAGACGGTCGTATACTGGTTGCTGTCATCGGCCTCCGCCAGCCTGGCCGCATCAGCCTCCTCGGCGGAGACGGTCTTGTAGTCGCTTGTGGCGGCGGCCACACCGGCCTGGTTGCGCACGCCGACCACGGCCGCGACCACAGCGCCCGCCGCCAGCAGCTGATCAACGTAAGGCCCTAACGCACCCAGCTCATCTTTCAGATCAGCTACGTCGATGATCAGCTTGAGGCCGACCGCGAAGCTGAGGATACGCCCCTTGCCAAAGAAGAGCCAGCTGAAGAGCACGACTATGCGGCTCCTGTACAGACCGGCGCGAATCGCGCCCTCGTCCAGCCCTCCCTCTGGTGTCATCCAGCGAGCGCGCCGTTCGTCACAAAGCTCGGGCTTGATCAAGCCCGACTTGCTCTCGACCAGCGCATCAAAGACGACATCGAGTGCCACCTTGGTCACTGGCATGGTCTCAAAATCAGCGACTGACCGGCCGAAGGCGGCAGCAAGCTTGGCATTGCGAAAGGGCATCTTCGGCACGTTTTGCAAGAGTGCCACCCGCTCGACGACACCGATGCGCTGCGCCATCTCAAAGCGTTTCTTGGTGGCGCCTTGCGCCATATCCTCCTTGCGCTTCGCCTTCACGAGGGCGAATTCGGAGCGCGTTCCCCACTCGCTCGCGGAATCCCAGCGGCCAAGCACGTTGGCCAGATCAAGCAGGGTGCACGTGTCTGGCACCCAAAACTCTGCGCGCCGGAATACATTGCCCTCGCCGGCAATGGACATCGTGCTCACAGAGCGAGGCTGCGTGACTCTGTGGGCGTATAGTGGAGAAATAAAAGCCGTCGCTGCGACCCAGCACACAACGAAGCACGCCATTGATGAAGCTCACATTAATTAAGACGAGGTTCACAAGGATATAACATCTCAGAATTAGTTCGAAAAATATGCAAAGGTTTGATTTCGCTCAAAGGCCGAGGCGCGCAATCTCGTCCGGCACCGCATCTTGACTTTTCCATATTTCCTCAGGATGGAGATTTTCCTGAGCTCGAAACTTAATTTGTCTGCCAATCAATCGCTCCCCAGCGCGGGGAACCTCTCTCACTAGTCCGCTTGCTGCCGCAATTCTTTGAGCCGTCGTCAATGTTCCAGCTTTGGGTGATGATCCCGCTGCTGTTTTACGTTCAGCATACCATGTGCGGGGTGCTATCAAAACCGCTGCAGGCATCGATCCTTTTTCCACGCGTGGGAATGCATGGTGTCAAAATGTCTGAGGCCGTCGCAGAGGGACCCGTAGTGGTGCTGGGCGCCACGGGATACATCGGCAAAGCCGTTGTGAGAGAATTGGTTCAGCGCGGTCGACCGACCATCGCGTTCATCCGATCAAGTGATAGAGCCTCATTTCCCCCCGAACTCGAAGGCGCCAACGTGGTGGAGGGTGATCCACAAATGGATGCAGATGGTAGTCTGAAGCGTGCACTCACCGGGGCCAGCGGAGTCATCTCCTGCATCTCAAGTAGGACGGGATCACCTCGTGAAGTAGAGCAGATCGACTATGGCGCTTCACGGCTTGCGATGGATCTGCTGATCGAGCATGGCCATCCTCGAGCCTCGTATGTGCTGCTATCTGCAGTATGCGTCAAGACGCCCGTGCTCCGCTTGCATCAGGCCAAGCTGCGGATCGAACGTGAGCTGGCCGCATCTGGCCTTCCACACGCGATCGTGCGCCCTACGGCCTACTTCAAGAGCATTTCCGCGCAGGTTGCGAACGTCGTTGCGGGCCAGCCGTACGTACTTTTTGGAGAGGGCACGCACACCAAGTGCAATGCCATCGGTCAGAGGTGGGCCTCCCGTGATCACATCTTTCTCCCCACGGCCATGTCCCTATCCCGTATCCATATCCATGCGAGACTATTTACGTAGCCAGTTCTGACGATCACCTTCGCCGCTGTGTGCGCAGCGACCTGGCCTGCCTAATGGTCGACCAGCTGGAACGCGCTGTGCAGGGTGAAAACAAGGGTATGGGCGCAGGCAACATCATCGAGATAGGCGGGGCGAAGACTGTCACTCCTTTTGAGCAGTCACAGATGATTTTTGCAGCAGCAGGCGTGGAGCCGAGATACGTGAGGGTGCCTCTTGCGCTGCTCGACTTAGTTGAAGGTGCAGTTTGCTCCGTGGAGGCCGCGCTTCTCGCTCTTCGCGAAGCGCTTGGCACGAAAACGTTCGATCGCGCCCTAGAGGCGGTAGCAAACGCGGCGGAGTCTACGCGCATCGCCAAATTCTACGCAACGGCGGATATGCTTGGCCCATCAGACCTCATGTACAGCTCTGAAGCGCTCAAAGACTTCTACGCCGGTGCAGTCAAAAGTGCCAAGGAGGTCAGTGACGAAGACCTTGGACTCCCTGCCAGTAGCTTGCTGGCCTCACGGATTTTGAGAGGAGGGCTCCCTCTACTTGCTACCACCATAGGCTCTGCCGCTTTTCTGTCCAAGCTGGTAACTTCGACCACGGCAGAAATATCGAACGGCCCGCTCTCCGCGGTAACCGTGCTGTCTGCAAACTTCCCGGAGGTAAGTGCCGAAGTCGTACATCACACTAACTGGATGTAGAACCTGAACGATTGCATGGCGCGGAGAGTGCGCCTTGGTCGCGCCCGTTCGGTGAATGAACGCGACGCCACCCTGCAATTCTGCTAATGCACATGCACCGAGGCCTATGCACCCGCGCTGTTCCGTGCTGTTGGGCCCTCACACACGTGCACCTAGGCGCGCTGCCACGTGAGGGGCGGGGCCGGGCAGGCGGCAGGGTGGCGTGGAGTCGAGTGGAGTCGATGTCGAGAGTCGACGCGACAGTCGTATGTGTAGCGCCCACGGTCCACACGGCACTGTTGTCGTATACCCTACCATCATGTTTTTAAACGCACCCCGCGCCCGCCCGCCGAGTCCCGAGACGCGAGAGCGGAGACGGCGCGATTCATAACCGCGGACAGCACTGGCGCCACTGCGATTCCGGTTGCCGCGCGCGGTGTGTCGACTCCGCCGGCCACCGGGCCACGACCGGGGACCTCCGCCGCGGCGCGGCGCGGCGCCGGTGGCCCCGGACGGCACGGCAGACAGCACCGGGGCCGGGCCACCCAGACCGGACCCACACAGCGGTGTACATACCCCTGGTATTAGAACGCACAGACTCGACAGGTCTGAGTCCTACACGATCTGAACACTGATCACTGAGAAAAAAGAATCTCGGCGCATCCACCTCTCCGCGGTCTCTCCGGCGCCTTGGCCTCTCGAGCCTCTCCTCTTCCGCGCCTTCCCGAGCCGCGCTCCCTTCAGTGCTGTACGATCTTTGTGGTCACGGGCAGGCCCTTGAGCTTCTCGGGACCGAGCATGTGGCAGTACTTGCACCTGAACTCCTTGAGGCCGCTCAGCTTGAAGATATTCTTGGGCAGCGTGCTCATGCCGACGCATCCGTCGATAATGAGCACCTCGAGCTCCGAGAGCTCGCAGATGCCCTCGGGCAGGTAGCGGAGCGCACAGCAGTTGCTCAGGTTGAGCACCTTGAGCGACGAGAGCGCGCCCATCTCGATCGCGCGGCTGAGTGCCTCCAGGCCCTTGCTTGCGGTGAAGTCATTGTACGAGAGGTCAAGCTCATGCACATGTGCGCAGCTCACTTCCTCGAGGGTGGCACCGAGATCGCACAATTCTGCGTCGTGCCAGTCGAGGTGCGCATAGTGCAGCTTCGTGAGCCCATTGAATCCATCCTCGATCACCTTGCGGTAGAGGCGAGCCACGAAGCCCGGGTCCGCATCTGGCTCCTTGCGGAAGGTCTTCTCCTCCATGAGCAGCAGGAAGCGCGGCGCCGAGAGTGGCGGCAACTGCTTCTTGTCGTCGACGCGGTCCTCGACCTTGACGCCCGTGTTGATGATCTTCTGCCAAGCGGTCGCGAAGGTGCCGTTGGGCAACTTGTACGGCTTGTTGCGCGGAACGTCCTTGAAGAGCCGGCACACCATCTCCTCAAAAAAGGGCCAGCCGCGCTCAACCCGCAAAAGCCCCTCGTCGGCGGGCGTGCCTTCCTCGTCGGGGACAATGTACACCGTCGTGTGTTTGTGCGCGAACCACACGCCCATTTGGTTCTTGGCGCGCAGAAAGCGTTCCAACTCCTCATCCGTGCGCGTGTGCTGCCGAGTCTCCTGGTAGAGAGAGCACCAATCGATGAAGACGCCCACATCACGCATCCCAAACGCCTGGTAGGTCGGCATCTCCTGCGCGAGCGCCGCGGCAATCTGGCGCAGAGCGCGGCCGTTGGGGTCGGGTGCGTCGTCGGTGGCCCAGCAGTAGGACGCCAGCACCACCGGCACCGCTTGAAACGTGCCGGCACCACGACCAATTGTACCGGTCGCGCCGTCGGAGCTCGCAACCATCTCGAGGAAGGCGGCGTGGATCTCCTCGAGCTCATCAACGGGCAGGATCGCCGCCGTGTGCTCGGCCTCAATCTCCTGCCGGCAGGGCAGCGGCGCGGCCGGCGCGGCGTTGTCGGGTAAGTGCCACGTGGTCACTGTCACTCCACGCCGCTCCCTCGTCTTACTCACGTAGCCCGCGCGCTCGAGGATCCACAGGCCACGCACCAGGATCACATCGCCCACACGTGCCGCCCCAAAGACCGCCCACGGCTCCACGTACGCCGCCTGCCGCTTGATGCGCTCCTTGGCCGCCTCGGCAGCCCGTGCACGCCGCCGATGGATCCCCGTGCTGCTCAGAGAGGCGCGCCGCGCGGCAACGTAGAAGGCGACGAACTCGCCAAAGTCGACGATGCCGTCGCCGTTCGTGTCGGCCGCCGCGAACTGCTCCTCGAGATACTCGCGCTTCTCGCCGAGCGCCATACCAGGCAAGAGGTCGAGGTCAAGCAGGGCATGGAAGAGCTCGTGCTTCTCGAGGCTGTTGGAGCCGTCGACGTCGTACTTTTGGAAGGCATCGCGTGCCACCTGCTCCTGCTCGATCGCGTCCATCGTGAGCGCGTAGAACTCGGCGAACTCGTCAAAGTCCACCACGCCGTCGCCGTTTGTGTCGGCCAGCGCAAAGTTCTTCTCCAAAAAGTCCTCCTTCTCCTTGGGATTCCCTCCCGATGGTACCTGTCCAAGCTCCCTGAGGACATTGAAGAGCTCCAACTTGTCGATGGTGCCGCTGCCGTCCTTGTCGTACGCTTCGAACGCCGCCGTGGCTACCGCCTTGATGTGCTCCGTCTTATCCCCGCCCGCCTTGGCCTCCGCCAAGAACGCATCGAATTTGTCTTTGCCCATGGAGTCGGAGAAAGACATCTTGAGCGGATCTTTCTGGCTCACTTTGGCGTCCGGAGAGCTCGAGGAACCAATGGACATGCGCAACGTCGCCCGCCTCTTGAGCGTGAAACGCTCCCCTGGCGTTGACACGCCCGAGTACGACGAGTCCTTCTCACCGTCGCGCGAGCGGGCGTCCAGGAACGAGAGACCCCTCTTGAAGAATGACTCGCCAGGCCGGTGCATAGAGTACTTGAGCGGGTCCGCGCCTTCCTCCTTGAACGTCACGGACATTGTGGAGGACAGCCTGCGCGGCATGGGCGGCGGCCTTGATGCATCTTCGGGCGGCTCCGGCGCATCCTCGGGGGCCTCAGGCGCATCCTCGGGGGCCTCAGGCGCATCCTCGGGGGCCTCAGGCGCATCCTCGGGGGCCTCAGTGGTCAAAAGCACCTCAGCAACCTCTGGCGGGATCTGCATCAGCATGTCGGACACGGCCTGGATCGGCCAACCGGGCATCCCACGGGTCGAGTTGACCACTTGCGTCAGCAGACGTGATAGCGCCGCCAGATCCTCTCTCGTGGCCTTGATGTCCGATGACTCTGGCACTGGCGGCTCGCTGCCCTCAAGCTGGGAGAGGAGGTAGGCTCCGATGAAGCATGGTCGCTCGAAGGGCAAAAGCGGCAACGAGGCGCGCACTGCGTCTGTAAGCGCTGCCTCCAGCACCGCCACGGTGGCCTTGTCGAGGCCCATAGCTCCCACCTGTTCGCTGATGTTTGGGAACGCGCGTCCAATTGATGGGTGTGTTTCGGCAAGTTTGAGCCAGTGACAAATCATGCAAAATGGCAAGATAGATCGTTGTCGTTGACGTTGTGAAGTTGTGCACGCCCGCGTCGAGCTGCTTCTCGCGAACGTGTGGGTTAACGAAAACAGGACCACACAGTACAGCGGCGCTCATGCAAGCGTGTCACCGGGGGGGCGCTGACTACTACGCAGAACTGAGAAAATTCAACACGTGTGAAGACACGTGTAACCCGCCGTCCCGCACGCCGCTCACGAGCGTGACGCGGCGGCGCGACCCCGCGCCCGGACCCAGGCCATGGAAAGGAGTGCGAAACAGGGTGGGCAGCAGCGCCGGGGCAGTCGAAGCTCAGGTCGTGGCGGCAGCCGAAACAGCAGCGGCGGCCGGAACCGGCGTGGTGGATCGGGAGGACCGATGGCGGATGACGGCGGCGGCGAGGATGACTCAGGCCTTCTTGCCAGCGACAGATTGGCCTATGCCGATGAGGATTATGCCAGTGAGGAGCTGCCCTATGTTATGCCAGCCTTTTCCATCGCCCATGGCGCCGATCCGACCGCGTGGCAGCTGGCAGCTATTCCAGACATTTCGGATGCCTCCCCGCGCCGGCTCTCGACATCGCAGCCGCTAAACGTCTGTGACGCACCGCTGTTGCGGCTTCTAGGCACCGACGTGCCGTCGAGCAGGACGATGCCGTCACAGCCGCAGCAACCGCCGCCGCCGCATCCAGCGCCTCAACCGCTGCCGCCTGTCTTTGTGCCGCCCATGTCAATGGATGCAGAGGCATGGGCGTCCATGGCCACGCCGCCGCCGCCGCAAGCGGCCGCGCATTACGGCGAAACCGGCTACGGCATGCATCGTCAGCAGCCAACGCCAACATCCGGCTACAGCGCATGCGGCATGCACCTTGATCCTTACAGCCAATGGAGCGCACTCACGCAGGCGCAATGGGGCGTGTTGCCGCTGCAGCCTCCACCTCCGCAGCAGCAGGCGCCTGCGCGGCCTCCGAGCTATCACCAGCCGCCGCTGCATGCGCAGCAGCAGCAGCAGCAGCAGCAGCAGCAGCAGCAGCAGCAGCAGCAGCAGCAGCAGCAGCAGCAGCAGCAGCAGCAGCAGCAGCAGCAGCAGCAGCAGCAGCAGCAGCAGCAGCAGCAGCAGCAGCAGCAGCAGCAGCAGGTAGACTGGGCGAGCTTGCCCATCGACGGCAGCAGCGCGAGCGGCGGCGGCGGCGGAGGGGACGCCTCCGAACTTTTAATCCTCTCTCGGGCGTTGACGGCGACGGCGTGGACGCTGCCCGGCGTGTGGCTCGTACACATGTCTGCCTTCCTCTACGTGTACGGCATGGGCGCCGATGGCAGTCTTCATCAGCTGCTCTGGCCCGCCGACCAAGAGACCGATGCAGAGCAAGCCGTCGGGCTCTACCTTGCTCTTGATGTGCTGCTGGCGGCGGGACTTGTGGCGCTCGCACAGATGTTCGGCCTCTCGGCGGCGGAGACCGAGGCGTCGGCTCGCGTTGTGCCGGCGACAGAGACGAACGGATTGCTTCAGATTGAGGAGGAGGAGCGGAACTAACGGTGGCCGCTGGGGCTGCTGCGCCTGGGGACAGTGGTCAGCGCGAGAGTCAACACTGGCCACTGTGGCGCGTGACGGGTGACTCTCAGGGCGACCATCGCGGTGGCGCGACGAGCATTATACCGAGTCGCCACGCGTGTCAACGCGCGTCGTTAGAGACTGTCTAGGAGTCGAGTGGTCAGAACTATTCGTTCATGTAATTATTATACGAATTACGTTTTACGATAAGGCCCACTACATCGAATCCCGACTAGCGGAAGCACATCATGTATCGTATCATGTTTGGGAATTGAATGCTGGTTGACCCAATATTAGTTATTTACTGTGTCGATATAGGCTACTATGGACTTAGTGAATAGTGTGTGAATCCCATGATGGGCATCGGATGGTGAATCCAGAAGGAATAATTCAATCTGGAATAGCGAATACCTCCCCTAAACCCCTTTGGGTCAAAGGACTCCTGTACATACCTGTTATTGGGAATTGAATGGTTGGGAACATGGTCGAGGAGCGAGTAAATTGCAATAAATTGCTACATGTTACCGTTGACCGATGCTTGAAGCTTGATCTCGGCAAGATCTCGGCTCCTTGGGGCGTTTTCGACGTTGGTTGGGATGAGGTCCGAAGATGAAGGCTCCGCGAGCGCGACGATCGGTTCGCGCTTGGCCATGCATGCATTTTCTTTCGTTCCTACGAATGACCACTCTGATGAAATCTTGGAAAACGAGGTTCGTCGAGAAGATCGCCATCAACCCGTCATTAGGAATCCATCATTGGTTTTCTGAATTTTGTGAAGGAATGGGGCCGCCGCCCTCACCGTCTGCACCACCGCCCCCGCTCGTGTGCAACTTCGTCGTGGGCGATGGCTTCGGCGGCGCCGCCGCATCGCAGACGAACACCGGGTCTTACTATGGCTCTGGGCTCGAATGCGCCGAAGCGGTCCGCACCAGGTACCCTCTCGCCAACGGCGTCACCTACGGCCCCCTGGGCGCGTGCTGGGCCGAGTTTGGCATGCATAGCAGCGACCCTGCCTGGCCAACTTGGCGCACGTGCCTCTTCGGCGGCTGGCCGTCACCCCCGCCATCGCCGCCGCCGCCTCCGCCCTCGCCGCCGCCGCCCTGCGCGCGCGTTACGCAAATATCCGGTCGTTCTGGCGGTTGTGTGGACTACCTCAGACTGGACTTCGACGATGGTTCATCAACTGTTTACGGGTCCCAAGGAACTCCAACAACCACATTCATCTTGCTGGCGGGTGAACATCTCGCTTCTGTGTCCTGGTCTCGATTCCAAGGTGGAGCATTTTGTCTTCCTGGCTGTGCGGTGACCTTCATTACTTCCTACGGACGCAGTGCCGGCTTCAGTGGGTCATATGGTTCTACGCACGCCTATTGTGCGCAAGCAGTTCAGTTTCCCAGTGACCAACGGCCGATTGTCGGGCTCAACTATTCAGCACCTGATGGGACCTTAATGTCCCGAGTTCTTATAGGTCCAATCACCACAGTCTCAGCAGCTTGCGCGGCGCCGCCTTCGCCCTCGCCGCCCCCGCTCGTGTGCGACTACGTCATGGGCTGGGTCAACGTCTTTTCGCGGGTTGAGTACCTCGCGCTCTTTGACTCTGGGCTCTACTGCGCCGTAGCGGTCCGCACCGGGTACCCTCTCGCCAACGGCGCCGGCTACCACGCCCCCTCCGGCCAGTGCTATGCAGTATTTGGCTTGGTTAGCATCTACACTCACGGAAGTTGGCGCATGTGCCCAATCGGCGGCTGGCCGTCACCCTCGCCCTCGCGGCCGCCACCCATCTCACCCTCGCCACCGCCGCCAGCGCCCCCGCCGCCCTCGCCGCCTCCACCTTCTCCACCACCGCCCTCACCGCCACCGCCTTCTCCGCCGCCGCCCTCGCCACCGCCCTCGCCACCGCCACCGTCGCCGCCTCCTCCTTCTCCGCCGCCGCCCTCACCGCCACCGCCCTCGCC
>JWZX01000286.1:0-13426 GCA_001275005.1 Chrysochromulina tobinii
GTCGCGCCGTAGGGCGACGGTGTCGTGGTGGTTCTCGTCGTGACCGACCCCTTATGAGGAGCCAAGTAAGTAAGTAAGTAACAACGCCAACTGGCAGCGTACACGTGGCGTCCGAGGGGGTCTCCCCCAGGCATACGAAGCGTGTACGGTGTTACGTGATTAACCCGCCGCCCCCCGCGCGCGCGCCGCGCGCGGGCCCGCGGCGCGCCCCGAACACGATAAATTACCGATTGGTCGGGTACGAATTGGTATACGATGCTATCGGATAACGATTGAGCGGACGCGATCGGATAGCCGCTCGAAGACGGCGCGCAGGGCGCGGCGACTCGACCCAATAAATGTGCAAATAGCCGACGTACGGAACGCGAATCAAGAGACGAACCAACGGAACTGTACGAATCAAGAGGTGTACAGTACACCTCAGGCCACCTGTCCTACGACGAGGCCGTGGGTCACGAACGTGCGCCAACCGATCTGGCGCCAGTGCTGCATGCCATCGCGGAGAGAGAGGGAAATGGAAAGCGTGTGCGCGGTCGAGGAGGGAGGGAAGAGGCCTTCGTAGAGTATTGGAGGCAGGGGCTGTGCGCACCCGCTCGTGACGGAGCTACAACCCTCATGGCGCGTCGCTACCGCTGTTGCCGTGATTCATCACTGGTGTGAAAGGAGGCGTTACGATCCTCCCGCCGTCGCTGCCGCCATGAATCATTGGTGAAACTGGAGGCGTGCTGACCCTCGCGCCGCTCATTCCCTCGGCGGCGCGCAGTGGGGCGAAGTACGGGTGCTGCATGGCCTCGGTGGGCGAGAGGCGCTCCTGGTGGTCGTAGCGCAGCAGCTTATCGAGCAAGTCCACCGCCTCGGGCGACACAAGGTGCTGATTGTCCGGATTCAGGAATTTGGACCATGGCTTGCGAGCGTGCCTGCCGAGGATGCCATCAAAGTGCGGGTCGAGCTCGAGGTTGTACTTGTCGAGGTAGTCGAAGAGCTCTTCGGTGCCGAGCACCTTGACAATCTTGACAAGCTGGTCATAGTTGTCGTGCCCGTGGAAAAAGGGCTCCTTGCGAAAGATCATCCCCGCGAACATGCAGCCGAGCGACCACATGTCGAGGGCGTAGTCATAGTCCTGTAGGTCGACAAGCAGCTCGGGGCCCTTGAAGTAGCGCGATGCGACACGCACATTGTACTCGCGCTCGGGATGGTAGAACTCGGCCAGCCCCCAGTCGATCAGCCTTAGCCTCCGCTTCTCGTGATCGATCATCACGTTGTGCGGCTTGACGTCGCGGTGCATGATGCCGTGACTGTGGCAGAACTCGAGCGCCTTGAGGAGCTCGAAGATGTAGTAGCGGATGTCGAAGTCGGTAAACGTGGGGTAGAGCACCTTGAAATCCGTGTTGTTCACGTACTCGAAGATGAGACACGGAGTCTTTGACTGCGGGTCGCGCACGATGTCGAGCAGCCGGATGATGTTCGTGCCACCGGCCAGGTTCTGCAGGATCTTGATCTCGCGCTTGATCTTCTTCTTCTTGACGGGCTTCAGGATCTTGATGATCACCTTTGTGCCCGTCGCCACTTGGATGCCCTCAAAGACCTCCGAATACTTGCCGCGGCCCACCTTGCGCACCACCTCGTAGTCGTCCTGCTCGCCCCATTGTACCTGAAGCGACTCGTAATCCCAAAATTCCTTGGGGCGCGTGGAGAGCGCGTTCGCGTGCCACCGTGCAACCACCATCGTCACACTTGCCGCCCGCGCCACGGCGCGCACCGATTCCCGGCACGTGCAAGGGAAGGGCGCGCGTTCTGCGAGAGTGTCACTCGACGCGTGACGGCGCTAAAAAAATCCGTTTACTCCTCGTAAACACTCTTCTTCAAGTCTTCAACACTCATTCCCAGTAGCGCACTCATTCCAAGTGTTTCCCGCCCGTTCTCGGGTCAAAAGAGCACAGAAAAACCACACTCCATGGCGGCGGCCGCGGTCAAGCTGCGCCAGCTGGAGGAGTACATCGCCAAGGGCTCCAAGGCGGTGCAGGACGCGTTCGCAACGCTGCGCGCAGAACAAGGCGATCTCAAGAGCAAGTCTGCCGCCGGCAATAGCACGGCCAAAGAGTACACCGAGCAACTCGCAGCTTTGCGCAACGAGGTCAAGGATCTGAAAAAGCAGAAGCAAGCCGCGGAGAAGCAGATCGTCACCCTTGAGGAGGCCTTGGACGTCGCGCGCGAGGACCTGAATGGCGCCCGCGACGAGGTCGATGAGAAGGACATGGAGATCCTCAAGCTGCAAAAGCAGGTGGGCGATGCAAGGTTGGCCATCAAGGTTGGCCATCCCGCCTCAGTGGCAAAGGTGGCGCCGGCGCCACGAGCAACCTCCGACTCGCCACTATTTGCAGCTGCCTCCGCAAAAAAGCAGCCTGCGGCACCGGCACCGGCACCGGCACCGGCACCGGCACCGGCATCGTCGGCGCGGGCACAACTGGCCGCCCAAGCGGTCGCAGCGGCTGCGCCCGCACCCGCGGCGGCGGAGGTCTTGCGGCCCGGCCGCAAGGATTGCGCGTACTGCGGCAAGGTGCTTTCGGCGCCGCGCTACCTGATCTGCCACCTCAATTACTGCCCGAAGGCACCGGGAACTGCCGAGAAAACAGCGGGAAATGCCGAGGAGGATGAGCAGGAGGACGAGGGGGCTGCCGATGGCGATCAGATGGAATTCGACGACGAGGAAGTCCTCCCGGCCACCAAAGGGGGGGTCGAGGAGGCGGATGACGAGGAGGGGGACGACGACCTCTTCGAGAACGGCGCGTCCACGATGGCGCCCGCGACGGCGCCGCTGACCGTCGGCATGAAAGTGCGCGCACGCTGGGGCGCCACCACTGGCACTGCGCAGAACTTCAGCCACTTTTACCCAGGGCGCATCATCAAGGTTCACCCCGACAAGACGGTCGATATCCACTACGACGACGGCGACAAGGAGTTGAATGTGCGCCCGTACTTCGTGCAGGCTCTTGCCACGCAATCGAAGGCGCCCGCCGCCGCCGCGCTGCCACCGCCACCGCCGCCCGCCGCGCGCGGCAAGGCTCCCGCCGCCGCCGCGCCGCCACCACCGCCCGCCGCCACCAAGAAGCGCAAGTCAGCGGATGGTGCCGGTCCGTCTGCTGCTGCGGCCCCCGCACCCGCGGTTACGCTTCTTGCGGAGGCGCCCATCTCGATGCGCAAGCCCAACCGCTCGTCAGCCAACTATGACGAGGGTGCCATGTATGAGCCGCACCTCAAGACGCGCCGTGTCGAGCCGGAACCTGCCGAGCAGCCTCGGGCGCCGCGCACAAAGCCGTCGCCCGCCAAGCCCGCCGCCGACCCCCCCGCCCCTGCTGCCTCCGCCTCCGGCGCCGGCGGCAGCACCTTGCGGGCGTTGGGAGAGGCGCTCAATGCTACGACCTCCCGGACGTCCCTGGGCGGCGCCGCCCAGAAGAGCCTAGGCGAAAGCCAGCAAGGCGGCGGCCAGCGCGTGATGTTCTCTGTGGAGGAGTCTTCACAGCTGCGCTCCCTCTACGCGATCTATGGCCCTAAGTGGGCCGTGATCCTAAAAGCGGGTCAGTTCCACCCGAAGCGCACCAGCGTCAGCCTCAAGGACCGGGCGCGCCAACTCGGCCTCAAGCAAGAGGATCCAGATGACTGACTCACATGAACGACCCGACTGCTGCGTCGTATGAGGCGGCGGCAGGTGAGCGAGGCCAGCGGCAATGAATTGCGCCGCGGCCTGTGCTACAAGTGCATGATTGTTGCGAGGCAGCGAAGAGCACTGGGCCCTTGCCCAGTACGGCCTCGCCCAGACTCGTGCAGAGCACAGCCCATTGATATCGCAGATCGAGAGTCGGGCCCACCGCCCGGCGCGCGCGGCACGACACGTACGCTCCGAGGTGTCATGTGATTCCGAGCGAACGGGATCAAAAAGTCTGCCTGTACAGCGCAGATGCGAAGCGAGCGCACGACACTCGACAGGATTTTTCCAGATTTCACGAGGTCCTAATTGCTACAGTATTTTGCGATTTCAGCGCTCGCGGAGCGCCGGTGCCTAAGGATCAGGAGCCCACCGCGAGATCCCGAGTGCGACTTGACACTTGTCGGTGTCAAGTTGTGTGTATTCTCTATTCACGGCTCCAAATGCATCACGCATCCGCCCAGACGCGGATCGAGCCGGTTCTTACGTCTTCACCGCGTCTCACCCGACAGTTGGCACAGTGCCCAGGGACGCCTCGCAGGCCTTGAGAATGGTGTTGAGTGCTTTGCCACGCTCGCTGAACCCGTTGAACTCGTGTGTCAATGAAGGCACGAAGTCAGAGACGGCACTGCGAGCCGTCACATGAAGCGAGCGGCCCGCTCCAGGCATCAGCTTAAATCGTTTGGCCCTCACGACCGAAACGATGTCCGCGAGCGGGACGAGTAGCTTCCTGCCGAGTGCACCCAAAAAGCAGAGGTGGTAGGTCGTGACATGCAGTTGGCCGATCGCACTGCCGAGAGAGCATGCGAATTTGCCCACGCTCGCGGAGTTCTCAGGCAGATCGAAGCACTTGATGAGCTTCGCGGGCACGAGCTTGCGGTCCAGATTGAAGTGCATGAGGGCCTCGCGCAATCCGCTTGGAGACCCGCTCAACTCGGCGCCATCTTCTGCTTGCGATAGGCCGGCATCTCCCGCGGCCTCCTGCTCATCTGCAGGCACCTCCTTGTCGAACAGGTTCTTGGTGGAGACCGACGAAGTGCGGCCGAGCCAGCGGTGGTCGAGAGCCTCGGCTGCAGTCATGCGCTTAGTCGGGTCGACGACCAGCAGTTTGGAGACAAAGTCCTTCGCGTCCGCGGAGATTGGATCCCAATACGGAGAGAGGAACTTGTACGACCCGGCCTTGATCTTCTTGAACATCTGCGCGTCGTTCTCGCCGTAAAACGGTGGAAACCCACACAGCAGAACGTACACAATCACGCCAACGGACCAGAGGTCAACCTGTGATGAGTAGCTTTTGCTCGTCAACACCTCGGGGGCAACGTAGCCAGGCGTGCCACACGCCGTCTTCATGATCACTTCGCCGGCAAGGTCGTCTGCAAAAATCTTTGAGAGCCCAAAGTCGGTGATTTTGACTGCAGCCGCATTGGAGGAGTCTTTCAGGAGGATGTTCTCCGGCTTGAGATCACGATGCGCGACGCCTCGTGAATGCAAATACTTGATGGCGTCCAGGAGTGTTATTGTTACGGTGCGAGCATCAGCCTCCGAGTAATGGCCCTTTGCGATGATGCAATCAAAAAGCTCGCCTCCGGTTAGGAGCTCGAGCACGAGGTACAGCACCTTTTCCGTCTCATAGCAGGCATGCATCTTCACGACATTCGGATGATCACATCGTGTCAGAATATCGACTTCGGCCTTCAGCATGGCAATCTTGTTGTTTGCGGGCTTCTGAATGATCTTGATCGCCACCATTTCTCCGGATTGCTTATGAACGCCAATCTTCACCTTGCTGAAATGGCCGGTGCCGATCGTGTCGCCAATGTCATACTCTGCAGTGATGGCCGTTGGGATCGCGCTGGAGATGATGGCTTCGCCTGCAGCCATGAATTAACGAAGGCCTTGCCGCGATCGTGCACGCCGATTCGCGGGGCAGTTACGTCCAGGGTGACGAAACCCGCAAAATGCTTCGGAGCTTTCTTCTACCACCTGCTGACGGTCTACATGTAACCGCAACCGCGGTCCAGGCCGGATCCATTGCAGAATGCATGCGCGATCCTTTTGTGCCAGGATCTCTGAACGCCAAGAAGTCCAAGTCCATGCTGGCGGTCCTCCTGCTGAGTCTCAGTCCCATCACGAGCACTTTTTTGGACGAGAAGGGCAAGCCGGTCTCCAAGAGCAAGGAGAGCGTCGAGCACGCGCTGATCCGGAGGCACATTTCAAAGCAGTCTTGTGGTGTGCTTGAGCTGGGTGCTCGGTACGGCACGTCTTCTTGCGCAATCGCACACCACATAGATCGCAAGGACGCTATTGTCAGCGTCGAGGCCGACCCATCGGTTTCACCAGCGACCGCGCGCAACCTGCGCGAGAATAATTGCTCGAACCATTTGATCAGCGGCGTGGTTGCGACGCGTCCCATGGTGCGATCCAAGCGGCGGAATGGCTCGGGTTACACGAATTATTTTGAGGTCCTGCATGCAGATGGGAAGCAGGCTGCTGCCGCCATCGCAAACGAGTCCTCGATCGCGTACACGCCCACGCAGCTCGAGCGCACGTATGGTGTGCGCTTCGACTCCATGGTCGTCGACTGCGAGGGCTGCTTCGACGCGTTTGTGTCTTCATTCCCTGGATTCGTGTCTCGAATAGAAACCATCATACTGGAGGCCGACTATGGCATGGGCATGCAGCGTCTGGGCTATGCGAATTATACCGCGCTCGAGCAATCGCTCCACGCTATGGGCTTCGGAACCGTCGAGCGCTTCGACCATCCGTGCTGTCGGAAGCCACCATTCAATCAGATCCCCATGATGGTGTTCAAGCAGGCGATGCGCAACGGGCCCATGACCTGCGCTTAGTTGACATGTGGACTACAATTGTATGTTGACATGTTCAACGCTTGTATGGAAGCAGCAGGGGGGGGGGCGTCGGGAATCCCGATTCCCTGTGCGGTCGGTGTACGGTCGGTGTGGCGGTCCGTCGCCATACGTCGCTAAAATCATACTAAAATCATGTGCTTGTAAAATGACGAAGCGCGTTTCTGTGTGAATGGACCAATCCTCAATTCATGACGACTTCTATCTTGCTGGCCCTCCTCCATGTCGCCTTTCTGCTCTTCTTCCTCCTCGCACCACTGCTCCTCTTTGGGGGCTGGTTCTTAGTCGAGGCCATTCTCCGCAGGCTTCTCGTCGCCCTGCTCCGGCGAATCGTGCGCAACGCACCCGTCAAGATTGACAGCTGCTCGTTCGGCTATGGCCACCTTGAGCTTCGCGGCCTGCACATAGGCAATGGGCCGGGCGAATGGTCGGCACCATTTGCCGTCGCGAGCGGCCGTTTGCGCATCGAGCTCACATTTCTTGGTCTGCTTTCGCTGGTGCCGTTCCTCCAGCTGCACAACTGGAGCCTCGGGCCGCTCGAGCTCATGTTCGGCTTCCGCATCAAGCAGGTCGAGAAGTTCGAGGTGGAGAACATCACAATTTTCTTGGAGGACAACAAGGGCGCGACCAACTCATCGAACAACCAACTCATTCGATGGGTGACAGAAAACTGTGATGAGGGTGGAGCCAAGAAGCAGGCCCGCATACTTCGCATTGAGAAGAGCCGGCGCGATTGGCGCCGCCGCTGGCAGCACGGCGATGAGAGCCGAGGCAGACCCGATGGCGCGACAACTGCGGCCACAGACAGCGCAGCCAGTGGTGCTGGTGCTGGTGCTGGTGCTGGCGCTGGCGCTGGCGCTGGCGCTGGTGCTGGTGCTGGTGCTGGTGCTGGTGCTGGTGCTGGTGCTGGTGCTGGTGCTCAACCCGTGCCCTCCGCGGGAGTCGCCGCGCTCGCCCAGGCGACCGAGGCGTCCGCGTCATCCGAAGTACCGGGCGGCGCCGCCGGCGACGACGACAACGAGGTCGAGGAGGCTGATGGGCAGACACGGGGGCCAATGGAGCGGCTTCTGATGCGAAAGATCAGCGAGAAACGCGAGGGGCTGGACGCCGTACGCACCTTCCTATTCGGTGCGAACCGGCACGCGACGCCCGGAGACTTCCTCGCCAGAGCGCGCGAGGCCTTGGCGGCACAGCACACCGAGTTGCACTCGCGCATGCGTACCTTCGCCGAGCAGAAGGCGCGCGGGCTGGCCCAAAAGGAGGCGGGGGCTGCGGTAGAGCACATGGAGGAGTCGCACGAGTGGCGCATTGGTTCAATGGAGGTCGCGGCGTTCACACTCTCCATCAATGGGCAGGTGCTCGGTCTGGGCAGTGATGGCTGGGCAATGCGCGGCTTCTGCGGCACCGACGCGCATCTAATGCAACGCCTCCTCTTTGGCGCCAATGTGGTCAATACCCTCGAGGGCACGGTAGCTTCGCTCGAGGGGTCGAAGGCATTCAACTTGGATCACGTAGCCGTGCACGAGCTCGGGCTCGCGGCTAAAATGCTCAAGGACAGCAGCGCGGCCATGGCCTTGCACAAGTCGGCAAGAGTGCGCAATTCGGTCGACTCCTTCGTCGAGATCACGGGCGCCAAGGCGAACGAGTTGAAGGAGAAGGTCGCGGAGAAGGTTGCGGTCGCCGAGCAGGGTCTACGCGACGCAAAGGTCGGACTCGCCATGGCTTTGGAAGAAACCAAGGATGGCATCGCCAAGGACGGCATCGCGAAAGGGGTTTGGGGCTTTGGAGAGCACTTCGTCAAGCACGTGCGACGAGATGCGCAGAGTCCGACTGCGGCTCCGTGATGCGTGCGGGAGGTCGCGACGGCTTACCATTGGCGGTTCCCACGATCGCTTTTGGCGCGCGTGATCGCGCGTGACTGTGATGCGACGGCCGGTGTGTCCCTGTGTCGTGTGTGGAGCCGCCCCCGCCCGTCTGGGAATCATGCTGGGAACGTGCTTTACGGACCGCGCCAAACCGTCTCTTGGCTTTAATTTCCGTTTTCTGAGAGAGTATCAACTGCGACGGGGCCCTTGCTCTGCATGGCTCTACTTGCGCTACTGAGTACTGGTGTCACGACGCGCGGCCACGGGGAGTCAGAATAAGTCAGACAAGCGCGAGTACCAGTCGAAGGGATGAGGAACATCGATCTTGGCTAAGATCCCTTTGGCGAGCGTGACAGCGCTGCCTGCCGCAATGTTGCAAGTCGAGATACGCGAGAAGCCGTACTGCAGCGCGATCGAAGAGAAGATTGGGATCGTGAGGTTGTCGTTGATCCCAAACGGCTCGATGAGCTCGGTGAGCGTCGCGACGATGGCGCCAATCGCGACCTGGTGAGCGAGTGCGACGAGCGTGCGCATGAGGAGAAAACCGCAAGGCAACACAAGGCGGCACAAGGCGGCGCAAGGCGGCACAAGGCGGCTCGAGTGGGCGGTGCAGCGGCGCGAGGCGGCGCAGCGGCGGGGCACGCACTGGGTACTCGCGCAGCTCCACGTTCCAAAACGTGACGCAGCCGATGCAGAAGCACACGAGCAGCATCGCCATGGAGCCCTCAGCACTCTTCTTGCCCGCTCGACCGAGCTTGAGGCTGACCGTCTCACCTCCGAAGGAGACGCCCACGATGGCAGCACTCAGGTCGCCGAGAATGAGGAAGAGGATCGAGGCCATCGTGATCGACGGCGGCGAGATCGCCATCGTCAGTGTGCATCCAAGGGAGAGATAGCAAGAGCCGGTCAGCTGGTTCTTCTCCTTCTCGCGCAGGATCCGCTGCATCGGCCAGTTGCGCTGGATCCATCCTGGGCCGTACACGCGCGATATGTCGGCCGTCCACCCCGTGATGGTGATTGCCCAGCACAGGCTGACGCAGTCCTCATTCGTCCAGCCGACGTTGAGCAGCAATTGATGGATGAGCGGCACGAGCAGCGTTGCTAGGTGAAACATCTTGCGATCGACCTCCTTAATCGTCCGATGCACCTTGCGCGCGTTGACGCCCCACGCCTCCAGAAACCTTTCTTTGTTGCGCAGCCCATTGAAGGCGAGCGTGCCGACCAGCGATGCTAAGCTGAGCAGGAGGATCACGTTGAGCAGGGATCGATTGTTGGGTTGATCGACGGCCCACGGCTGCGAGACCTCGCTCTGGCCGTGCCACCACGCGGACAGGGCGGCGACTGTTGAGACCGGAGGCGCCGGTGCGCTGCCCGCACACGATTGCTTCTGCCACGCCATGGATTCGTTCGTGAAATGGGCTGGTTTGATGAAGAACTTTTGATTCTATTTGAGTATTTGAGCGAGTATGGCTGAGTTCAGGGGGTCCAGGGGTCCCGAGCTAGTTGTAACCGCACACGTATGTACGTCGGTCCGGTGTCTTGGGTGTCATTTTATAAACATTGGCTATGAATTTGAATCGGCGGACCCCATAATAGATCATATGGCCGGCGTAGGATTCGTGTAGGATTTGAATTTCTGTGAGGGAAATCGGATTTTCGTGAGGGAAAGGGAGTTCCGGGACTGTTCCTGTGAGGGTGGGTGCTTTGAAGGATGGGGGGGGATCCAAAAGGATCGTATCACGTGGCGCTGAAGTTTCGCGAAACTTCGCACCACGTGGTGCTGAAGGGGCGCAAAACTTCGCACCCGTGGTGCTGAAGGGGCGCAAAACTTCGCACCCAACATGGCCGACGAGCTTCAGATGCCCGACGTGCTCGAGTTGACTGGCTGTTGCCATCAAGAAAGCCAGAACCTGGCACACGGCTGCATGTTGGTTCGTTACGTTCCGGATCACTACCATCCGCTTCACTCATATGTGGTGTGCGAAAATGTGGTGATGCCCATCAATGGCTATTACTTTTGCCA
Organism: Chrysochromulina tobinii; assembly: GCA_001275005.1. Lineage (NCBI taxonomy): Eukaryota > Haptophyta > Prymnesiales > Chrysochromulinaceae > Chrysochromulina > Chrysochromulina tobinii. Next base: position 10,459 of record JWZX01000286.1, read on the forward strand.
CCTGGATTGCCTCCGGACGTATAACACTCACGTCGCCAATCTGGGCGCGGTTACGGTCATGCCCGACGACGGGCCCGGGGACCAGCCTTACGACATGTTCTTCTTGCCTGAGCGCCGGCGGCCCAAGGAGGAGGCCGACGAGGGCACGAAATTCCCTGAGAATGCCGAGTTGGAGGCTGGTGATGATGTTGAGCTTGATGCTGGTGATGATGCTGAGCTTGCAGGCGCCAAGAAAGGCGGTGGTCGTGGCGGCGACGGTCGTGGCGGCGGCGGTCGTGGCGGCGGCGGTCGTGGCGGCGGCGGTCGTGGCGGCGGCGACGGTGAGATTGACAGCGAGGAGGGCGAGGCTGACGCCGATGAAGGCGGCGGCGGTGGCGGCGGCGGTCGTGGCGGCGGTCGTGGCGGCGGTGATCGTGGCGGCGGCGGTCGTGGCGGCGGCGGTCGTGGCGGCAACGGTCGTGACGGCGTCGAGAAACCGGCAGAACAGCCATTCGATGGGGTCGCAGTCGGCATGCGCGTTCGGATGATCTTCAACACTCAGCCACCAAGCTGGTATGGTGGGCTGATCGTGCTACAAGATGATGACGAGCGAATTTGGATTGCATTTGACGATGGCGACCTACGTGTAATTGATGAGAATAGGTTCCTGGACGAATGGAAGGTGGGCAAGATTAGACACATGGATGTTGCAGAAGGAGGGCTGGTGGAAAATACTGGAGGCCTCGCTGCAGCCGAAGATGTGACGTGGTATAACGGAAAGCCCGCTGGTGTGTTGCTCGGCAAGACAGGCCTCAGCATGGGAGGCATGCTCATCTACCAGTCCCACGTCGTTCAGCCTGCATCGTTCAAGCCTGCAGGACGTCAAAGAGGGAGCAGATCGGGGGGTGATGCTCCCCAGAACATAAGAGAATACGGTGGCTGGCATACTGTTTTCAAGGGCGATCGCGTCGACTACGCAGCCAGTAATGTTAAGGCCGGAACAACGGGCGCGCAAGAAGAAGGCCAACATGCCTCCGCAATTGTCTTTGGCTTTGCATGGCATAAGGGCAACAAAGCAGACCAAGGGCGCAAGTTCCTGATCCTTTACGAAGAGGCCTCTCGCATCTTCTTCATTGGCATGTGCACGAGATGGCGGCGGCGGACAAACTTCGATGTGATCGCCGCTACAAACTTCGATGAGGATGCCCACGATCAAGCTGCTACGATTAGTGTTGAGCTTTGTGAAATCATGAACGCGGACTTTGAGTTGTCCGGGCCCTTGGCCATATTGGCCCAGGATACGTTCACCAAGGTGGAGAACCAGGCGAAACATCCGCCGCCAAGTCTTCGGGGACAAAACAAGGCGGCGGCCGCTGCTGCTGCTCAGCTGAAGGCAAAAACAAAGGCCGAAGCAAAGGCCGACGCTAAAGCGAAGGCTCAGGCCGACGCGAAGGCTCAGGCCGACGCTAAAGCGAAGGCTCTGGCCGACGCTAAAGCGAAGACAAAGCCAAAAGGAGAGGGGCGGAAACGGAAGGAGGCGGAGGTGGAGGCGGAGGGAGAAGTAGAGGACGATTCGCAGCCGAAGAAGATCAAGCCCGCGCCATCGCTGCCGCCACCAAAACCGCAGAAACCGCCAAAACTGCCGAAACCGCCACCTAAGCTGAACAGGCTTGAAGAAGCAGAGGAAGATGAAGAGGTGGATGAGGACGGTGCAGAGCCGTCGCCAAAGAAGAAGGAGACGTCTTCACCTCCGCCGAAACCGCCACCGAAATCGACCATGCTGCCGGCTGCAGTGCCGCCTCTGCCTCGCGGTTGGAAATCTAGCTTTGACGAGGACGGGGTCATCTTCTACTACAACCAGGACCGATCAAAGGTCCAATATGAAGAACCGACGCCCCATGTCACCGCGTCGCCGCCTCCGCCGCCGCCGCGTGCGCCAAAGCCACAGTGCATGCCGCAAAGGCAGCCACAGCCAGCCGCCAAAACGCACGTCCATCCGCCAGCGTCGATGTGGTTGACGCAGCTGCAGGGCGGCTCGAGCAGCAGTACGTCTGAAAGACCAGATGACGTTATCCCCTCGGAGCGGCGTGAGAGCGCGAGAGGTCTCCAGCCGTTGGAAATGCAGCGTCTCAGGCAGATGGCAGCGCTCAGATCTCAGCTCTTGTATGCAACCTCTGAGGAGAATAAAATGCGTATTGCTGGACTTCTGGCCGATCTCGAGCTGGCTCACGAGCAGGGTTGGACTTGAGAGCTGGAAGGAGAAGAGAGCATGAGAGGCTGAGAGTACATCTGAGAGCACAAGAGCAGGGGAAGCCGCGTGAGGGCGCGAGTCGCGCGATGAGAGCATGAGAGAGCAAGACGGAGATCCGCCGCATGTAAGATATCTGAGATGAGACAGAGCGTACGGTAAGAGCGGGAGGGCAGGAGGGCGTGAGCGCTGAGCCGAGCGTGAGCCGAGCGTGAGAGATAAGAGAGATCGTGAGACAGCGTGTGCGTGAGACACTGAGCGAGAGAGCGGCCGAACCACAAGAGGGACAATAGTTGTTTGAATGTGTGAGTCCGGTCTAATAACGATTCACTCACTCGCCAGGACCCTGGACCTTGCGCAAAAACAAGCACACACTCCCCTTCTTGAACTCAGCTTCCTCCGTAGCGGAGAGTAGTTTTCCATGGCCTGCCCGGTATGCGCACTGCCAGCACTTCCGCTCCGAAGCCTGCTTTTCCGCCATAATGCAAAAGTGGGCTGCGGGCCACGGGCGACGGCCTACAACGTGCAGTAGGTAAGGAATGAACTCCTCATCTGGGGCTAATCGAGCGTGGCTAGCCGCATGCTCTGCGCCGGCGTGAGCGTATGCAGAGCGGTAAGCCGCGGCCAACCTGGCCTGGTGCCCAGGCGCCAAATACACTTCGGAAAATGTGCGCTCAAATTTGTGCGACACTTGCAGCCTGCCCTCGGCAAAACTCATGATGGGATATAGTCTTAATCTGT